>SJYC01140500.1:0-20485 GCA_006408675.1 Madoqua kirkii
ACACACACACACACACACACACACACACACACACACACACACACTCTTTAAAATTTCAACACAGATGTGATTTTGGAATTCTGTTTTCCCACTAACCTTGGGGGAGGGGGAGGTGGCAGGCTGCACCACATTCCAGAGGTATACTGGTTGAAGTTCTTCTTTTATTTTTGTTGGTTCCAAGTTAACCTCAAGTAATCCTAGACTTTCTTTTGACACCTTTAATGGTTCCTAGGTCAATGGCTCTCAAAATGAGCTATATTTTAAATCACCTAGGCACTCCACTCCAGTACTCTTGCCTGGAAAATCCTATGGATGGAGGAGCCTGCTGGGCTGCAGTCCATGGGGTCGCTGAGGGTCGGACACGACTGAGCGACTTCACTTTGACTTTTCACTTTCATGCATTGGAGAAGGAAATGGCAACCCACTCCAGTGTTCTTGCCTGAAGAATCCCAGAGACAGAGGAGCCTGGTGGGCTGCCGTCTATGGGGTCACACAGAGTTGGACACGACTGAAGTAAGTGACTTAGCAGCAGCAGCAGCAGCAGGGAATTCTAAAAATCCCAGTGCTCAGGCCTCAGCAGTGGTGCCATGTTCAGCCAAGGCTGAGAAATCAGGCTTTAGGGACAGACCTGGAAGGAATATAACCCCATGCAATTTGACTTAGGGCCATACTTGCAGTGCCTTCTGCCCACAGTGCCTTTTCAAAGTCATGGAAATCAGGATGTATTTCGCATGCGTGTTGGCTTCTAGACCAGCTCCCCCTTGGGACCCGTGTGCAGTGCTAGTGTGAAGACAGATGCCAGAGCTCTGTGCTGTGCTGCTGGTGCTTTGATGGCGCCATCAGCAAAGGGCTCCTTTGAGATGCTTTGTGGGAGATGTTCACTTCTTCCTTCTAGTTATCTGCTGCCTGTAACACAGCTTTGTCGCTTAACGACCATCATTTTTAAAGTATTTTTTTTTTTGATATATTGTGTCACGAGTCCAGGCAGGGCTCAGTTGGCCAATTTTTATGCTCTCTGTGGCATCAATGGGGGCCTTGGGGTGGTCTTTGGCTGGTAGCTGGCCTGGTCTAGAAGGGCCAGATTGATTTCACTTCCATGCCTCACACCTTGGCAGGAAGGACTAGAAGTCTAAGCCAGCAGGGTCCTTCTCCCCCTGCATGGAGTCTCAGGGTCCCTCCAGGTTTTTCCTCCATCAGAGAAGTAGGACATCCCATGTAGCAGCTCTGGGCTCCGTGATGCCAGTGTGGACACATACAGTAGAAGGCCAGGCGTGGCCCCACCTCTGTCATAGCTTACGAATCAAGCAGTCCTAGCCAGCTCAGATTCAGGGGACAAGGGAGCCAGACCTGCCCTCCGACAGGAATCTGTAGCTTTCTTTATCCCTCACATCTCTGTCCCCACCCCTGCCACCCCCACAAACACACACGTACAGGGAGCTACTGCGAGGCAGTAAGTGAAGGGAGGAGGGTTGCCTGAGTCCAACTACGAACAGTATCTCAGAGTCGGCTTTGCCTTCATCCCATGTGTGTCCACCCCACCACTACCTCCTTCCATAAGCTGCTGGTGGAGCGCCCCCCTGGTTGCTCTGTTCTTCTTCCTCCTCCTGGAATTTAACTTCCAGGAAGAGAGTTTAATTTAGTAAGAATGGCCTCTGACGTGCAGGAGTCATATTAGCAAGATATTCTGGGAGTAAGTGTTCTTATTTGGACTCTTAGATAGCCAGCTCCCCACACAGTGGCCCCAGTCAATATGCTAGGGTAAGCCTTGTAGCCCTGTGGTTCCCTGGCTGCCGGCAGAGCTCCTTAGAATGGACAGATACCTGGTTCCACATCTGGAACTCAGAAAGCTTCTGTTAAAATCCTACAGAGATGAGCCAGTGTCCCTCACCGTTATTCATCTTTGCCACAATGATTCCTGCTTATACACTCCTGTGTGTGTTTTGGTTAATCTAGAAGTCTTTACAGACCAGCATCTATATTTTTCTCTCAAGTATCAAGAATCCATGGCTTATCTAATTAACCTGGTGGAAGAGTCAAGGATCTCTGACCCAAGTCATTAAGTTCTATGGTAACCACCACCACCATCTCGAGGAGATAAGCGTTGTAAATGAGCAAGTTTCATGAAGTCGGCAACTTGTCCTTGAAAGGCAAAGCCAACCAGGAAGGAGGTCTGGAAGGTAACTCCTGAGATATGTAGGATAAAACTCTCAACAAAGCAGGCTTTGCAGGATCCTAATATACCATTTTCACAATGGAATTTGGACTATGACCCAATGACTCCCATCCCCTGCAACCTAATGTCTTTTGGTTCAGGATGGACTGTCCGGGTCACAAAAGTAGCTAAAAGATAATGTTCTGCTTAGACATATGGCTGCCTGCAGGTGGCTTGTATTCCTATAACCTAGAAGCACAGTAGCATCCCTGTTCAGACACCCATTGGAACTCCTGAACTTGCTGTAGAATGTCTTGTGGTGTTGACCTGATGGCAGAGAGCCCTCTCTTCAGCTTGTACAGCTTCTAGTCCCAGGGTTAGAAGTTGCTTTTTCCCCAGGGTTTCCTGAATAAGGGGAAATGTGGTGAATGGGCTCGAGAGGGAAGTCCCCTGTGGACTGCTGCTCACACAGCCACACTTCCTTCTTCAGGCTGCTCTGCTAGTTCACGATCATTTCAGCCCTGAATTTAGGGTTCCTCTGGCTTTGGACCAGGGGCCCCAGATACCTTAACTTGGTAGGTCCTGGAAGGTAACTTTCTGGTAGAACCTCACAGAGTATGAACTCCTTAAATAATAGAGCACTTCCTTCGACTTTTCCTTCCCTAGAAGCAAAACCTCATCACCTCATTTTAGGTGAAAGCAATGATTTTTTTTTTTTTAAGCCAGGAGGTTAAATTTCATCAAATAACTCTGTGGTGGGAGGTTAATTTTCTGTGGGCCAATGATTAGGTTGTTGTTTCCCTTATGTGGCTATTGTCAACAGTGTTTTTTTTTATAAACAAGCCACCCTCTGGGCTTTAAACATGCTGTGCAGAAGACCCTGAATATTTCTGCCTAGCCCAGAAAGTCAGACTTTCAGACTCTGGCTGAAAGTCAGACTTGTACCAGCCTATTGCACATGTCTGCTCACAAGTCTCCTAGGCCCCTTGCTGTGATAAGCCATGTGCTAAATCTTTCCTCCCTCCCTAGAGCTTGTCTCACTTGTCACGATGTGTGCTGATTCCTGGTCTATCTGTTGTCTTGTTTCCTATGATTTTCTCCCACCTCCACTCCAATTCCACTCCTTTCTGGCTCATCCTTGAGCATGCCAAGCAAACACCTGCCTCAGGGCCTTTGCACCTGTTTAACCCCACGCCTGTGACCTTCTTACACTAGACCTTCCCATGGTTCACTCCCTAACTTCCTCTAGGCTTCTTCTGTGACATCACCTCGTAGGTCACCTTCCCTGGACATCCTATATTTTATCCTATACTGCTGCTGCTGCTAAGTTGCTTTAGTCATGTCCAACTCTGTACAACCCCATAGACGGCAGCCCACCAGGCTCCTTCGTCCCTGGGATTCTCCAGGCAAGAACACTGGAGTGGGTTGCCATTTTCTTCTCCAATGCATGAAAGTGAAAAGTCAAAGTTGCTCAATTGTGTCCGACTTGTAGTGACCCTATGGTCTGCAGCCTACCAGGCTTCTCTGTCCATGGGCTTTTCCAGGCAAGAACACTGGGGTGGGGTGCCACTGCCTTCTCCATTATTCTATATTGTCATCCTTAATTTACATTTATGTTTTACACTATTGTCTTTATGGTTGTATTGGTTTTCTGTGACTGTGCTGTGCTTAGTCGCTGGGTCGTGTCCAGCTCTTTGTGGCCCCATGGATTGTAGCCCACCACATGGATTGGTAGCCTTCCACACAATTTTAGGTGAAAGCAATGATTTTTTTTTTTAAGCCAGGAGGTTAAATTTCATCAAATAACTCTGTGGTGGGAGGTTAATTTTCTGTGGGCCAATGATTAGGTTGTTGTTTCCCTTATGTGGCTATTGTCAACAGTGTTTTTTTTTATAAACAAGCCACCCTCTGGGCTTTAAACATGCTGTGCAGAAGACCCTGAATATTTCTGCCTAGCCCAGAAAGTCAGACTTTCAGACTCTGGCTGAAAGTCAGACTTGTACCAGCCTATTGCACATGTCTGCTCACAAGTCTCCTAGGCCCCTTGCTGTGATAAGCCATGTGCTAAATCTTTCCTCCCTCCCTAGAGCTTGTCTCACTTGTCACGATGTGTGCTGATTCCTGGTCTATCTGTTGTCTTGTTTCCTATGATTTTCTCCCACCTCCACTCCAATTCCACTCCTTTCTGGCTCATCCTTGAGCATGCCAAGCAAACACCTGCCTCAGGGCCTTTGCACCTGTTTAACCCCACGCCTGTGACCTTCTTACACTAGACCTTCCCATGGTTCACTCCCTAACTTCCTCTAGGCTTCTTCTGTGACATCACCTCGTAGGTCACCTTCCCTGGACATCCTATATTTTATCCTATACTGCTGCTGCTGCTAAGTTGCTTTAGTCATGTCCAACTCTGTACAACCCCATAGACGGCAGCCCACCAGGCTCCTTCGTCCCTGGGATTCTCCAGGCAAGAACACTGGAGTGGGTTGCCATTTTCTTCTCCAATGCATGAAAGTGAAAAGTCAAAGTTGCTCAATTGTGTCCGACTTGTAGTGACCCTATGGTCTGCAGCCTACCAGGCTTCTCTGTCCATGGGCTTTTCCAGGCAAGAACACTGGGGTGGGGTGCCACTGCCTTCTCCATTATTCTATATTGTCATCCTTAATTTACATTTATGTTTTACACTATTGTCTTTATGGTTGTATTGGTTTTCTGTGACTGTGCTGTGCTTAGTCGCTGGGTCGTGTCCAGCTCTTTGTGGCCCCATGGATTGTAGCCCACCACATGGATTGGTAGCCTTCCACACAGACTGTAGCCTGCTAGGCTTCTCTGTCCATGGAATTCTCCAGGCAAGAATACTGGAGTGGATTGCCATTTCCTCCTCCAGAGGATCTTCCCAACCCAGGGATCAAACCCAGATCTCTTGCATTGTAGACAGATTCTTTACCATCTGTGCACCAGGGAAGCCCAGAAATACTGGAGTGGGTAGCCTGTCCCTTCTCCAGGGAATCTTCCTGACCCAGGAATTGAACTGGGGTCTCCTGCATTGCAGGTGAACTCTTTACCAGCTGAGCTACCAGGGGAGCCCTGTGACCACTGGAACAAATTACCACTAACTTTGTGACTTAAAAACAACAAAAGTTGCTCTCTTATAGTTCTGGAGGCTCGAGGTCTAAAATCAAGATGTAGGCAGGGCTATGCTTCCTCTGAAGGTTCTGGGGAGGAACCTTCCTGCCCTTTGCAGGGTCTGGTGGCTCCAGGAGCCCTTGGCTTGTGGCTGCATCCCTCTTGTCTTGGCATTTTTCTTCACATCATCTCCCCCTCCTCTGTGTCTGTGTCGTCTCCTCTTCTGTCCCTTATAATAAGAAACTTGTCATTAGATTTAGGGCCCTTCCTAATCCAGAATGATCTCATCTTGAGGTCCTTAACTTAAGGACATCTGGAAAGACCCTTTTACACAGGTTCAAGAGGTCAGGATGCAGACAGGGCTTTGTGCAGGGGCACCATTCAATCCATGCAAATGGTGTGTTTTTCCTTTCTTATTTTCAGCGTCTACCCTCTAGACTGTCAGCTTCATGAGAGCAGGACTGTTTTGTTTCTTGTTGTATCTGTAGATTATAGGATAGGGCATGGTACAGTTTATGTTCAACAAGTGTCTACTGAGTGAAGTCTCCAGTGGATATTTTGTACATTGTGCTCATGTGCAAGAATGTTCTTAGGGTTTATACCTCTGGGACAAATCATTACGTTTTGGGACGTCTTCAACTTTAAAAAATAATGGTTATTTCACTTTGCAGTTCCACAAGTGGCATAGGGGGACTCCTTGGCTTCTTCAACACTTGGCATTTTCAGGTTTTTGGATTCCTGCCAGTCTGAGGGGTGCAAAACCATCTCCTTATAATTTTAGTTTGCTGCTGTAGGGCTAGAACACATATTAAACTCACTTTTAAAATTTTTGTTATTTTTATTGGAATACAGTTGCTTTACAATGTCATGTTTGTTTCTGTTGTATAGCATGAATGGGCTGAGCATATACATACATACATCCCCTCTTTTTTTGGATGTCCTTCCCATTTAGGTCATCACAGAACGTTGAGTAGAGTTCCCTGTGCTATATGTAAGGTTCTCATTAGTTATTTATTTTATACACAGTAGCATACATATGCTACTTCTGCTGATGGACGTTTAGGTTGCTCCCATGTCCTGACTATTGTAAATAGTGCTGCAATGAACATTGGGGTGCATGTCTCTTTTTGTTTTGTTTCTTTATTATTGGGGTGCAGTTACTTTATGATATCGTGTTAGTGTCTGCTGTACAATGAAGTGAACCAGCGACATGTACACACATGGCCCCTCCCTCTGGCTCTCTCCCATCCCCCGCATCCTTGCAGAGCACTGAGCTGCGCTCCCTGTGCTGCACAGCAGCCTCCCACCAGCCATCTATTTCACACCTGGTGGCGCAGATGTGTCAATCCATTTCACCCTCCTTTCCCACCCTGTGCCCACACGTCTGCTCTCTATGTCTGAGTCTCTATTCCTGCCCCGGAAATAGGTTCATCCATACCATTTTTCTAGATTCCACATATATGTGTTAATATGAATTATGGTCTTCTCAGAGTATATGCCCAGGAGTGGGATTTCTGGGTCATATGGTAGTTCTGTTTTTAGTATTTTTAAGGAACCTCCATATTGTTCTTCACAGTGGCGGTATCAATTGACATTTCCCCCAATAATGTAAAAGAATTCCCCTTTCTCCACACCTTCTCCAGCATTTATTGTTTGTAGATTTGTTCATGATGGCCAGTCTGACTAGTATGAGGTGATGCCTCATTGTGGTTTTAGTTTGCATTTCTCTAATAATTAGTAGTGTTGAAAGCAACTCTTAATTAAGAGCATGGGAGTGGAATCTTGAAGTTCTTACTTGTCTTGGATTAAAAAATCTGAAATAAGGGGCATGTGAATATATTAAGTGAACACACTAGAGCTGACTGAAAACTATGCTTGAGTTTGTAGCCTCCAGCTCTCTGCTAAGAATTCATGATGTTCAGTGTTCCTTTTAAGGGGTGAGAGCTATCAGCCCACAAGGAGAAAGAGAGAGCAGTCATTGGTAGGGTCTTTTTCTGATTAGGCAATGATTCCAGGTGTCTCTGGGATTCCCTCTGTCAGTCATCAGCGGGTAGAGAATGTAGCTGTGAACTTGAACTCTTGGAGAGTCTGTGAGTCTAGATATGAGGACAGGAGGAGAGTCTAAGATGGGACCACTGCAAGGGCTGGGCTGCTTTGAGGAGGCTGGATGGCTGTGATGTGTGAGCTGGGAGTGGTGTGGGTGTGGGTGGAAGGGGACATGACTTCCTAAAAAAGCAGCACAGACCCTGAGAGGTTTTCTGCCCATACTTGCAGAGTCCCACTACCCCCCCCCACCCCATGGAACCAGTGCCCACCAAGGTGGAGTGGCCCATCCCACAGGGTGTCGATGTGGCCACTGTGGTGGGAAACACATGCTGGAAACTCTGTTTATAGTTGCCGCTGATCTGAGACAGAGGGGGTATTACCTTGTAATCATACATAAAAGGTGCAGTGAACCAGTGACATCCTTTCTGTGTGTCAGTGGCTCCAGGACCACAGAGGGGGTAAGGGAAGTGAGGTCTTCCTTTCACACACACACACACACACACACACACACACACACACACACACACACACTAATCAGATAAGGAATCAACCCCTCCAAACTCTAAATGATTAAGAAAAGTTTTCCAGAGATGGAAAGGTGAATTTTTATCCATCATTGTTAGACACTGGCAGGGCAGTGTCTAAATATAAATATCTCACTCAAAATAGTTACCTTGCTTTGAGATAATAACTGACAGTGTGACGTTTTCAGGGTCAACGAGACATCCTGAACTTTTGTTTATCTTTGTTGCGTCCTTTTTGAAAGGTAAAAAGAAAGTGTCAGTCATGTCTGACTCTTTGCGACCGCCATGGACTATAGCCTGCAAGGCTCCTCTGTCCATGGGATTCTCCAGGTAAGAATGCTGGAGTGGGTTGTCATTCCCTTCTCCAGGGGATCTTCCCTACCCAGGGATCAAACCAGTGTCTCCTGCATCACAGACAGATTCTTTACTGTCTGAGCCACCAGAAAAGCCCTCCTGCTGCTGCTGCTGCTGCTAAGTCACTTCAGTCGTGTCCGACTCTGTGCGACCCCAGAGACAGCAGCCCACTGGGCTCCTCCTTCTCTGGGATTCTCCAGGCAAGAATACTGGAGTGGGCTGCCATTTCCTTCTCCAGAAAAGCCATACATGTTTTAAAAGATATTTTTATAATATACATATGATTATATTGGGCTTCCCAAGAGGCGCTAGTGGTAAAGAATTCACCTGTTGATGCAGTAGACACAGGAGATGTAGGTTTGATTCCTGAATCCAGAAGAACCCTGGAGTAGGAAATGGCAACTCACTCCAGTATTCTTGCCTGGAAAATTCCATTGACAGAGGAGCCTGGCAGGTTACAGTTCATCGGATCGCAAAGAGTTGGACACAACTGAGCACAAGGAAAGAAGGAACTATTATTTTATATTCATAATTTATAAATAAGTTAACATCTATTGGGGACATACACTCAGTACAGTGAAGAGTTCTTTACTGGTAAGCATGAACAAACCTTGACAACTTCTTATTTACAGGAGTAAAGCTGTTTGGGTATTTGGTGCACATGATAAGCATTGCTAGTGCTCACTTATGTCTTGACCTCCTTCTTCGCAAGCTCCCAGGAGACAGTACTGCCAGCCTTTCCCGGGTAGAGGAGGAGCCAGGTGACAGTTCTGTGTGAGAGCAGAATGCGTGAGTGCTGGTACAAGGCCCTGCCGTCTCTTCTTCCCTGGCTTGTGGAGGAGGCCTTGTATTGAAATTCAGGATTGAAAGATCAAAGCAGCCTGGCCAATGGTGTCACCACCTGGTCGAGGAGAGTTGGGGTGATTGAGGAGAGTTGGGGTGATTGAGGAGAGTTGGGGTGATTGAGGAGAGTTGTCCAGGAATGAGCAGACAAGAATGGAGTTGTCTTGTCACCGAGATGCTGGGGCTCTTTCTTATTGCGGCATCACTTGTTTGTGCTGACTAACAGAGCAGCTGTCCCAGGCAGGGCTCAGAGACCAAGCTCAGATGAATGGAAGTCCCAGGTGGCCTGCAGTCTGCTCATCAGTTAGATGGCCAGGGCAGCCTTGAACACCAATGGACAGGTGCAGCCACTGGCTTCTGGACTTGTCTGGAGCCACGGGGAAACTGAACCAGCACCTTACATAGTAATGTCTGCTCTGCCAGTGTCTACTGTGCGTGAAAGATGTGTGGTTGCCATGTGAGGAAAGACGCCGTATCTCAGTTCTAGCTGATGTGATTCTAAGGGCCTCAGCACACGCTGCTCTCAGGTGGCTCATCCCGGTTGGGAGAGGCCTTTGTGGTGAGGCCTGATGAGGCCCCTTGCTGGTGCCAGGGCTGAGGTGGCTGCTGTGTGGTCTGAGTGAGTTCCTGGAGAGTGATGTCGGCCTTGCTTTTGGTCAAGAAGAGAGACCAGCTGGGCAAAACAGTACCTCCGGTCCTCACCCCGCTTCTGTTCACTATGGTTCACCCCGCAGTGGTACCCTACTGTACCCCTCCAAAGAGCCAGTTTCCTCCAAAAGGGAAGATCATCTTGCTGCTCCTGTGTTTGTTTGGGGGCCACATTTTAGGTTTTACAACATCATTTTGAGTCTTGACTCTGGGCCCTGCTACTCTGTATGGACTTTTTATCCAGTGCTTTTCCTTTTCACTCATGAATGGCAGATGCCTCCAGCTCCCTGTTTGCATTGTGGGATGTAAAACAAGCACCTCTGGTGGTCACTTTTGGGGAGGCCCTCAAAATCCTCCAACAAGTGAGGCTAGATGATAGTGGCTTTTAAGCTAAAAACCATTGTAACACCAAGAGAAAATCCGAGGCCCAGAGAGACTCTCAGCCCAGGTTGGTTTTAGATTTGGAGCGAGTTTCTGGAGCACAGAGAAATCATTGTACAGAACGATCCTCAAACCCAACTGACAGATGATACTTACTCAGTCCACTGAGGACTGAGCCTGGCCCCAGAGCCTGGAGTCATGATTTAATTCTGCATCTGCAGGTTCTGTCACCCTCTTGTATCCAAATACCAGGGCTCCACTATCACCAAGTGAGGGTGCTTCCACCCAGAGCCCTGCATCTTCCAAAAGTCCCAGGAACTGACTTGAAGAAGACCTATCTCAGGCCTGACTTTTTTGGTGTGTAGAAGGTGAAAGAGCTGTGTGGACCTCGGCAGAAACCTTATTCTTCATCCACTGTGTTAAAGCCTAGGATGCTGCTTTTCTCCTTAGAAGAAAGACTAGCTTCACTTTTTTGACTCATCCCTTGGCTGGTGCTGATGCTGGGTGGAGGGGACAGGTGTGGCTGGAAACACGGGGCAAAAGGGGGAGCCAGGTGTCTTTCCCTCAATCCATCCTAGACTCCTATTTCCTTATTGACTGGAAAGACACCTCCAATCCTGTCCATTACCACACAACTACAACAGCTGCTTAATATGGGTTTGCTTTATGATTACCTGGGTTAATAATAAATACTAATACCCATAATAACATAAAGTGAAAGTGAAAGTGAAGTCGCTCAGTCGTGTCCGACTCTTTGCGACCCCACGGACTGTAGCCTACCAGGCTCCTCTGTCCATGGGATTCTCCAGGCAATAGTACTGGAGTGGATTGCCATTTCCTTCTCCAGGGGATCTTCCCGACCCGGGGATCAAACCCAGGTCTCCCGCATTGTAGACAGGCGCTTTACCATCTGAGCCACCAGGGAAGTCCATAAAATAATATCATTATTGGCTCACAGAAATACAGCTGGGGCATCTGTCTCCTGGGACAAATCCCTTGGCCATATTTGTGCTAGGGCTAGTGTATCCAAGGGATAGGTCTTCCCTGGCGGTTCAGTGGTAAAGTATCCATCTGCCAGTGTAGGAGATGAGGAGACATGGGTTTGATTCCAGGGTCAGGAAGATCCCCTGGAGAAGGAAACAGCAGCTCACTCCAGTATACTTGCCTGGGAAAGCCTATGGACAGAGGAGCCTGGCGGGCTGCAGTCCATAGGGTCACAAGAGTTGGACATGACTAAGCAACTGAGCATGGGTACGAGACCCAAGGGGACTGCATTGCAGCCCGAAGCAGCGATCTGGTTACACTTGGCCTTCCCAGAAAATTCTTGTTTCTGTGTCCTCAGAGGCATGCTTCTTCCTTGAGCCTGTGAAGAGAAGAAACCTCAGGCTCCCCAGCCCAGCAGCCACCATCAGGGTGGGCTGTGCAGTGCCTGGCTGGCGTTGTGCATAGAGAAGGCGGCATCGTGATGGAAGAGCGGCCAAACTGTGGAGGTGGTGATGTCTCTGCTCCTTCCCTCGCAGTTTCCCATCTTAATGAGTCTTCTCTCTGCTGACTTCCCCTGCAGTGGCAGTGCTTCTGCATCTCCCTAATCACTGTGCCAGGGGACAGCTCACTGCTGTAGCAATGCCTTTCCTCACTGCTGGGCATCCACCATGCTCCTGGAGGAACCTCCTTGAAACACAGTTGTGTCCTAACTGGTGGCAAGAGAAGGATGGAGTGTGACACACACATCTGTCATTTTCTCCAGGGAGAATGCCTTTATCTCATTAGTAGCAGAACATGTTGCCCTGGTCAGGGTGCCATGTGGAGGGGCTGAGATGCCTCTGTGGGATGCCATGGACATGTGTCTGGGGAGGAGACGGTTCTACTTGTAGAGCAGAGGGTCCCTTCTCTGCACTTTGCTCCATTTGACCCTTTTTTCTTCGAAGGTTCCACATGGATTATGCCACAGCCTGGCCACCAGGAAGGCAGGCACCCCAGTGGGTTAAGGTTGCTCCAGGTCCCTGAGGGGCCCTTGTCTGACTGCCAACACCTCTTTGATGAGAACCAACATGAATGTCCAGCCTCTTCTGGTGTACATGCAGGTGGCATGTGGCGGGTCAGTCATACTGGCTAATTAGTATCTCTTTAAATGCATCTTAAAAGTTCAGATGCTTTGAGTTGAGTCTTAGTGCTTGGAGTTGCCAATTTGGTGATGACACTTTACTCCCCCTAGGAAATAAGCAAACAACTTGCTCCAAGGCCATAGGATACCTCAAGATTCTTTCAGTAAGAGTCTGTTTAACTACAATGAGGTATCACCTCACACTGTTCAGAATGGCCATCACCAAAAAAATCTACAAACAATAAATACTGGAGAAAAGGGAACCTTCTTACACAATTAATGGGAATGTAAATTGATACAGTCCACTATGGAGAACAGATTTCTTGAAAAATCTAGGAATAAAACTACCATATGAGCCAGCAATCCCACTATTAGGCGTATATCCTGAGAAAAACCATGATTCTAAAAGACACATGTACCCCAGTGTTCACTGCAGCACTATTTACAATAGCCAGGACACGGAAACAGCCTAGATGGCCTTCGACAGATGAATGGATAATGAAGTTATTGTACAAATATACAATGGAATATTACTCTGTCATAAAAGCAATGAATTTGAGTCAGTTCTAGGGAGGTGGGTGAAACTAGAACCTGTTATACAGAGTGAAGTAAGTCAGAAAGAAGACAGAAATATCGCATATTAACGCATATGCGTGAAATCTAGAAAAATGGTCCTGATGAACCTATTTGCAGGGCAGCAATAGAGACGCAGACAGAGAACAGACTTGTGGAGCCAGCAAGGGAAGGGACAGGGTGGCATGAACTGAGAGAGCAGCACTGAAGCTTATACATTGCCACAGGTAAAACAGATAGCCAGAGGGAACTTGCTGCTTGATGCCGGCAGCTCAACTCACAGCTCTGTGACGACCTAGACGGGGTGGGAGGGAGTGAGAGGTGGGGAGGGAGGCTCAGGAGGGAGGGGACACATGCATACCCAAGGCTGATTCATGCTGATGTATGGCAGAGACCAACACCACATTGTGAAGCAGTCATCCTCCAATTAAAAAGAAATACATTTAAAAAAAGAGTCAATTTAAGTCCAGTTTTAAGGCTCATGGGGTCTTAGAGGGATTCCTTTGTCATGTTAAGATTTCCCTGCAAACTCTGTTTCCAAGTTGAGTTCGAAGTTGATATTTTATAGACTCTCAAGCAATTGAAAAACCATCAAGTTGAATTTTAAAAATTGAAAATGGCGTTACAAACAGAACCTTTACTTTTGCAGAGAATAAGCTATTAAGAAATGGATCCCTGTGGTGAAGCTGTGTCTGGGGGCTCCTGGGATTAAGCTGCAGACAGAGCTGCCAGGACATGTTATGAAAGCCACCTCCTCGGCCCCCTCTTCCTCCCTAGGCTGCGGGGTTTCACACTCAGGAAGGAGCCTGGGTAGCTCCAGTGTCTGCCTCTAATGGGCCTGTGTCTCTTGCTCCCACAGCTTGTCACATTCTGGAGTGTTGTGATGGGCTGGCCCAGGATGTCATCGGCTCCATCGGACAAGCCTTTGAGCTCCGGTTTAAGCAGTATTTGCAGTGTCCTTCCAAGATCGCTGCTCTTCATGACCGGTGAGTAGTGCTGTGACACCATTTGCAGTGTCTGCAAATGGTCACCTCTCTGCATTTTCTGCCCTTTCCTCTTAGAATGACTTAAAAGGAGGAAAACCACAAAGGTGCTCCCTGATAGTGCTCTGAACAGACAGTTAATCACAGGGCTTCCTGGGCCTGGAGACACCTGGCCGGTGCTGGGCTGGGGCTCAGAAAACCAACAGATGGAAGCTGACATATGGGTGATGCTCCCAATGTTTAGAAAAACAGTTTCTTGAAACTATAGTGACAGTAGCCAAGGTTACAAAAAAAAAATTGTAGTATGTTTTTCTTCTGCTTCCTCTGCAAGCATGTGATGTCTCCATATGTTGTCTTCTTGGGCCAGTGTCACCCCGGGTTCTAGCCCTGCTGTTGTTGTCATCATCAGGGTTAGACAGAGTCCTGATTCGGAGGCTCCTGTCATGAGGTGCTGTGCTTGGGATGACCAGTGTGGTTCTGCTTTATTGGACTTTATAGCTTTCAGGCTCAATGGCTGTAGGGTCCTGATCTTTGTCTCAGCAGTTTTTTTTGTTCTGTAGGGAGGAGACTCTTGAGAGTCCCTAGGACTGCAAGGAGATCAAACCAGTCAATACTAAAGGAAATCAACCATGAATATTTATTGGAAGGATTGATGCTGAAGCTGGGGCTCCAATCCTTTGGCCATATGATGCTAAGACCTGACTCACTGGAAAAGATCCTGAAGCTGGGAAAGACTGAGAGCAAGAGGAGAAGTGGGTGACAGAGGATGAGATGGTGGGATGGCATCACCGACTCAATGGACATGAGTTTGAGCCAACTCCAGGAGACAGTGAAGGACAGGGAAGCATGGTGAGCTGCAGTGCATGGGCGTCACAAAGAGTTGCACACAGCTTACTGACTGAACAAGTTTTCTCTGTAAAATAGGAATAATAGAAGCTTGCAATGTTTTAAACATTAAGTTCAGTTCAGTTCAGTTGCTCAGTCACGTCTAACCCTTTGCGACCCTATGGACAGCAGCATGCCAGGCTTCCCCGTCCGTCACCAACTCCTAGAGCTCACTCAAACTCAGGGACATCGACTCGGTGATGCCATCCAACTATCTCATCCTCTGTCATCCTGTTCTTCTCCTGCCTTCAATCTTTCCCAGCATCAGGGTGTTTTCCAATGAGTCATTTCTGCACATCAGGTGGTCAAATTGCAGTTTCAGCTTCAGCATCAGTCTTTCCAATGAATATTCAGGGCTGATTTCCTTTAGGATGGACTGGTTGGATCTCCTTGCAGTCCAAGGGACTCTCAAGAGTCTTCTCCAACACCACAGTTCAAAAGCATCAATTCTTTGGTGCTCAGCTTTCTTTATAGTCCAACTCTCATATCCATACATGACTACTGGAAAAACATAGCTTTGACTATATAAACCTTTGTTGGCAAAGTAATGTCTCTGCTTTTTAATATGCTGTCTAGATTGATTATAGCTTTTCTTCCAAGGAACAAGTGTCTTTTAATTTCATGGCTGCAGTCATCATCTGCAGTGATTTTGGAACCCAAGAAAATGAAGTCTATCATTATTTCCCCATCTATTTGTCGTGAAGTGATGGGACTGGATGCCATGATCTTAGTTTTCTGAATGTTGAGTTTTAAGCCAGCTTTTTCACTGTTCTCTTTCACCTTCATCAAGAGGCTCTTTAGTTTCTCCTCACTTTCTGCCATAAGGGTGGTGTCATCTGCATATCTGAGGTTATTGATATTTCTCCCAGCAAACTTGATTCTAGCTTGTGCTTCATCCAGCCTGGCATTTTGCATGATGTACTCTGCATATAAGATAAATTAGCAAGGTGACAATATACAGCCTTGATGTACTCCTTTCCCAATTTGGATTCAGTCTGTTGTTCCATGTCCAGTTCTAACTGTTGCTTCCTGACCTGCATACAGATTTCTCAGCAGGCAGGTGAGGTCATCTGGCAATCCTGTCTCTTTAAGAATTTTCCACAGTTTGTTATGATTCACACAATGAAAGGCTTTAGCATAGTTAATGCAGATGTTTTTTGGAATTCTCTTGCTTTTTTGATCATCCAGTGGATGTTAGCAATTTCATCTCTGGTTCCTCTGCCTTTTCTAAATCCACCTTGAACATCTGGAGGTTCTCAGTTCATGTGCTGTTAAAGCCTACCTTGGAGAATTTTGAGTATTTACTAGTGTGTGAGATGAGTGCAATTGTGTGGTAGTTTGAGCATTCTTTGGCATTGCCTTTCTTTGGGACTGGAATGAAAACTGACCTTTTCCAGTCCTGTGGCCACTGCTGAGTTTCCCAAATTTGCTGGCATATTGAGTGCAGCACTTTCACAGCATTATCAGCTGTAATTCCATTTCTCAGCTGGAATTCCATCACCTTCACTAGTTTTGTTCATACTGATGCTTCCTAAGGGTCACTTGACTTCACACTCCATCCAGGATGTCTGGCTCTAGGTGAGTGATCACACCATCATGGTTATCTAGATCAGGAAGATATTTTTTGTATAGTTCTTCCATGTATTCTGTGTATTCTTGGAGAAGGAAATGGCAATCCACTCCAGTATTCTTGCCTGGAGAATCCCATGGACAGAGAAGCCTAAGAGGTTACAGTCCACGGGGTCGCAAAGAGTTGGACACGACTGAGCAACTTCACCTCACCTCTATATTCTTGCCACCTCTTAATATCTTCTTCTGTTAGATCTATATCATTTCTGTCCTTTATTGAGCCAATCTTTGTATGAAATGTTCTCTTGGTATCTCTAATTTTCTTGAAGAGATCTCTAATCTTTCCCATTCTGTTGTTTTCCTCTATTTCTTTGCATTGATCACTTAGGAAGGCTTTCTTAGTTCTCCTTGCTATTCTTTGGAACTCTGCATTTAGATGGATATAGCTTTCCTTTTCTCCTTGCCTTTCACTTCTCTTCTTTCCTCAGCCATTTGTAAGGCCTCCTTAGACAACTATTTTGCCTTTTTGCATTTCTTCTTCTTGGGGATGGTTTTGATCACTGCCTCGTGTACAATGTTACAAACTTCCGACCATAGTTCTTCAGGCACTATATCTATCAAATCTAATCCCTTGAATCTATTTGTCACTTTCACTGTATAATTGTAAAGGATTTATTTAATTTACGTCATACCTGAATGGTCTAGTGTTTTTTCCCTACTTTCTTCATTTAAGTCTGCACTTGGCAATAAGGAGTTCATGATCTGAGTCACAGTCAACTCCTGGTTTTGTTTTGCTGACTGTATAGAGCTTCTCCATCTTTGGAGAAGAATATAAGCAATCTGATTTCAGTACTGAACACCTGGCAATGTCCATGTGTAGAGTTGTCCCTTGTGTTGTTGGAAGATGTTTGTTAAGACCAGTATGCTCTCTTGGAAAAACTCTCTTAGTCTTTTCCCTGCTTCATTTTGTACTCCAAGGCCAAACTTGCCTGTTACTCCAGGTATCCTACTTTTGCATTCCAGTACCCTCTGATGAAAAGAAACTTTTTTTGGTGTGTTCTAGGAGGTCTAGAACTGAGGTTAAATGTTTCGTTTAAACATTAAATGAAATAGTAAATGTAAACAGGAATTGTGAGATGTTTAGTTTATTATAAAAAATGTTCAGCATCTACTCTTGAGTTTCCTTTGGAGATAAGAATATTCCATTCAGCACTAAAAAGAAAGTAATGAGGCGTATTGATCATTCAGTCACTTTTCCTACTGAAAGCTTGTTACAGTGGTGTGTTCACTGTCAATAAAGGTTAATTTCTCCTGAATTTACTTTTTCTTCAACTTCTATGGCTATATTCCAGACTTAGTTGTGAAAGCATTATATTCCTCTGTCTTCATTATCTCTCTAAAGTCTTCATCTTTCTTGAAAGAGATTTTTAATTTTTTTTCATCCTCTGAAAAATTTCTTTTAAGGTATTCATTCTGGGGGTGCCTATGAAAGCCCCATTTTTCCTGGTTGACAAGGACCTCTGCAAATTCATACAAGCTGTATGAAAAAAGAGTTAGAAAGTAGTGGGGACCGTATAGCCCTTCTCAGGACAGTAGGTGAACAAAGTTCTAAATTTTATATTATAATGGAATATAGTCATTAAACAGAATTCATCAGTAGATGTGTATTATCATAATGAACCTCAAACATTTTAAATGAAGTAAAAAAAGATATGAACCATTTATGGAAATTTTAAAAACACATAAATGACTGTATATGCAGCTTATGGATAAATGCATGTGTATAAAGAGTATAAAACCATGCAAGAATATTACATACCAACTCTAGGACATTTGAGGACATGTATGCATGTACGTTCAATCATGTCCAACTCTTTGTGACTCCATGGGCTGTAGCCCACCAGGCTCCTCTGTCCGTGGAGTTTCCCAGGGAAGAATACTGGAGTGATTTGCCATTTCCTACTCTTTCTGACCCACGGGCCAAACCCATGTCTCTTGCATCTCCTGCATTGGCAGGCAGATTATTTACCACTGTGTCACCTAGCAAGCCCAGATTTTTGTACAAGGAAGCTAGGTGCATGCATGCATGCTAAATCATGTCTGAATCTTTGTGACCCCATAGACTGTAGACCACCAGGCTCGTCTGTCCATGGGATTCTCCAGGCCAGAAGACTGAAGTGGGTTGCCATTTCCTCCTTCAGGGGATCTTCCCAGCTCAGAGACTGAACTTGTGTCACCTATGTATCCTATATTGACAGGCAAATTATTTACTACTGAGCCACCTGGGAAACTGACAGGGGCTTAGGATAGGCTATAACTGGTTTTGTTAAGTATATCTCTTCCCTAACATTTTATAAGAACAGTATTCCAGGATGTAAAAAGAATCTTGCAGTGAACACCTGTACAACCAACCACCTAGATTCTACTATTAACATTTTACTGTTAACATCACATACTTATTCATCCAGTGTGAGTCTGACAAATTTTATTTCTTTAAAAAGAAAGGAATCAAATATAGTAAAATGTTCACACTTGTTTAATCTCAGTGGTGGATGTGTAGGTGTCCTTTATATTAATTTCAAAATGTTACATAAAAGTCAAATAAATACTATTAAATTAGTATGTACAAAAATGATGGGGAGAGTTAATTGAACTACATGCTTCTCTGGGCATATACTTAAGGTGTGAAGTCCTTACATGTTTCTATATAATAAAATTTGAAGACATTTTGGGGAAAGAAAATGAAGTAGAGAGATCTTATCTATTGAGAAAACTTTGAATCCAATATGCAAGTAATGGTATAAAATTTCTAAAGCAGAGCATCAACCAGGGGTCCTGTGTTCCCTGGCATCATTCTCATCTGGTCTGACAAGCTTCTTGTGTCCACTGAGCAGGTCGGAGACCCATCAGGTGGGAATGTGCCACCTTCTGGCCCTGCTGGGGAAATGAGAGAGCACATCTCGCCTCCAACTGCCACACTCTTTGTCCCCTCATCACCCTTTTCCAGAGATACTGGACTCCAGAAGTCACTGGTCCATTTTCCTTCTAGATTTCACAGAGGCCAGCAAGATAGGAGGTTCTGTTTGTGAGCAGTTTGCCTTGGGTTTGCTTCTCGCTTGCTCAGGCCATTTTTCTTCAAGTTGGGAATGAGCTGGAAGTGTGAGAATTTGGTATAATCAGCTTCTTTGTCTACATTCCTCAGAGTAGAGTTGGGGACAGATGAGTGTGGAGTGAGTGTGGTGGCATTAGGGCCCAGGAAGCTGCCCCAGCATCTCAAAGTTTCAGGTTGGTGCACACGGCTTCCTCTCCTCTTGCTGCTAGTGGTTGTATGACTTTACTTATTATTCATGAATTATTTTTTGCTCATTGTATTAATTATTGGGAGACAGATTCTGTATCTGGAATCACCCATCTCCAACTGGAAATCAAAAATAGTACTTTTAAATGAATGGAATTTTTGGTATGGTCTGATTTTCCTTAGAAGATTTTTCTTGCCAAAATCCAGGGTCATTTTCAACACAAAACCGGAGAAGACAATGAAAAAGAATTCAAATGCAGTCAAATCTCTTTTGATTATTAAAAACTTTTTTATATATAATTTATGATGAAAATACCCTTTTGGAATATATAGTTCTGTAGTATTTAGTACCGTCAGAGCTGTATGACTATCATTCCTAAATAATTCCAGAACATTTTCATCACCCCAGCAAGAAACTCCATACTTACTAGCAGTTAATTCCCCAACTTGCAATCTTCTCTACCCAGATAATCATTGCTCTACTTTCTGTCTTCAGTGATTTGCCAGTTCTGGATATTTTATATGAATGGAATCATACAATATATGCTTGAGTTCTTTCACTTATTGGGTGTTTTCAAGGTTAAGCTATGTTGTAGCATGTATTAGTATGGCATCAGTTTAGTTCAGTCTCTCAGTCGTGTCCGACTCTCTGCAACCCCATGAATCACAGCACGCCAGGCCTCCCTGTGCATCACCAACTCCTGCAGTTCACTCAGACTTGCGTCCATTGAGTCAGTGATGCCATCAAACCATCTCATCCTCTGTCGTCCCTTCTTCTCCTGCCCTCAATCCCTCCCAGCATGAAAGTCTTTTCCAGTGAGTCAACTCTTCACATGAGGTGGCCAAGGTACTGGAGTTTCAGCTTTAGCATCATTCCTTCCAAAGAAATCCCAGGGTTGATCTCCTTCAGAATGGACTGGTTGGATCTCCTTGGAGTCCAAGGGACTCTCAAGAGTCTTCTCCAACACCACACTTCAAAAGCATCAATTCTTCTGTGCTCAG
>SJYC01140502.1:0-13778 GCA_006408675.1 Madoqua kirkii
TATTCCTTAGTATTTTTTATATACAAGATCATGTCCTGTGCAAGTAAATATAGTTTTATTCTGATTTACTAATCTGAATACCTTTTATTTCTTTTTATTATATACTTGTCCTGACTAGAATCTCTAGTACAATGAATAGAGGTGGAAAGATGGGACAAACTTATTATGTTCCTGATCTTAGGAGGAAAATATTCAGAATTTTCCCATTAATCATGTTCTTAGCTGTGGACTTTTCATAGATTCTCTTTTTCAGGTTGAGAAAAATGCCTTTTTATTCCAAGATTTTTGAGTGTTTTTTTTTTATCATGGAAAACTGTCAGATTTTGTCAAATGATTTTTCTGTGTCTAGATATGAGTATTTGGTATTTGTTTTTATTCTATTGGTATGATATATTACATTAGTTGATTTTGAATGTTTAAGCAACCTTGCATTACCAGAGAAATATCACTTAGTCATAGTGCATGATTTTTTTGTATTTTGCTGGAGGATTTTTAGCTTGCTAGTATTTTGTTGAGGATTTTTCCATTTGTATTCATAAAAGATATTGGTCTGCAGTTTCGTTTTTTTTTCTTGCAGTGTCTTTGGTTTTGGCATCTGGATAATACTGGCATCATAGATTTAGTTTGAAAACTTCCCTCCTCTTCTGTTTTTTGGAGGAATTATGAAGAATTGCTATTAATTCTCCTTCAGATATTAGATAGAATTCACCAGGAAGCCATATGATTCTGGGCTTTTCTTGGGATGCAAGGTTTTGATTACTAATTTAGTCTCATTGTTACAGTTATCTTCAGATTTTCTATTTCTTCTTCAGTTATTTTTGATAGATTGAGTCTTCATAGGAATTTTTCCATTCATCTAGATTATCTAATTTGTTGGTATATAATTTTTAATAGTTTCTCTTGTAATCCTTTTAATTCATGTATGGTTGGTAGCAGTTTTTCATCTTTTCTTCCTAATTTTGGTAATTTGAGTCTGCTCTCTTCTTTCTTAGTCAGTCTAGCTATAGATTTGTCAATACTGTTGATCTTTCTAAGAACCAACTCTTGGTTTCATTGCTTTTCTCTATTGATTTTCCAGTTTTATTTCTACCTTAATCTTTATTGTTTTTCTTTCTGCTTCTTTGGGTTTAACTCTTATTTTCTAGTTTATTAGGTAGAAATTCAGATTGTTGATTTGATATTGTCTATTATCATATAGGCATTTATATCTCATAAAGTTCTGTGTAAACACAGACTTTTCCTGTAAGTGTTAAACCCCTCAAAGTCATCCACAAGGGTTGAAACTAACTTCTTCCAAACTCCTATTAATGTTGAAGATTTTACCTCTTTCCAAGAATCATGAGTGTTTTTGTTGGTATCTAGAATGCTCAGTCCTTTCTAGAAGGCTTTCAATTGACTTTGCTCAGCTCAATCAGAGGAATCACTATTTATGGCAGCAATAGGCTTATGAAATGTATTTCTTAAATAATAAGACTTGAAAGTTGACATTGCTCCTTGATTCAGGGACTGAGGATAAATGTTGTGTTAGCAAGATTAAAAACAACATCAATCTCAGTTAGAACTCTTGGGTGACCAGGTGCATTGTCAATGAGTAGTAATATTTTGAAAGGAATTGTTTCTTTCCAGACAATAGGTCTCAACATTGGGCTTAAAATATTCAGTAAACCATGCTATAAATAGATATGCTCTTGTTCAGACTTTGCTGATCCATTTATAGAGCACAGACAAAGTAGATTTAGCATAATTCCTAAGGGCCCTAAAATTTTCAGAATGGTAAATGAGTACTGGCTTCAACTTAAAGTCACCGACTGCATTAGCCCCTAGCAAGAGTCATTTTGTTCTTTGAAGCTTTGAAGCTGGGTGTTGACTTTCTCTAGCTCTGAAATTCCTAGATGGTGTCTTCTTCCAATATGAAGCTATTTTGGTTACACTGAAAATCTGTTGTTTAGTGTAGCTACCTTCATTATCTTAGTGAGATACTCCAAATAACTTGCGATTGTTTCTATCAATGCAGCAGCATTTGCTGCTTTGCCTTGCACTTTGATGTTATGGAAATAGCTTCTTTCCTTAAATCTCATGAACAAACCTCTGCTAGATTCAAGCTTTTCTTCTGCAGCTTCCTCATCTCTCATAAATTGAAAATAATTAGGATTCACTTGCTCTGGATTAGGCCTTAGCTTAAGTAATGTTGAGGCTGGTTTTATCCTCTATCCAGACTGCTCAAAAGGTCTCCATATAAACAATATGACTGTTTACTTTCTTATTACTTCTGTGTTCACTGGAGTAGCTGCTGTTGCTGTTTGTTGTGGTTGGTTGTTTTAATAATTTTCCTAAACCAACTTGGTCAAGTCTATATTTTGTTACATATGACCACTGACAACTCTGCTCAGTTCACTTATTAGACAGCTAATGATTAAAGAGAGATTTAAATGTCTGAAACCACCAAGTCCCCCAGTTTTTGCTGAGGTGCTCTGTGTGAATCTTGGGGAATTCCTTCAACACTTGGCTAGGCAGCTGACAATTCTGCTTTAACTTTGACTTTCTGCTTATGCAAAACTTCAAGGTCAGTACAGACGAGGACTAATGCCTTTTTACATCTTTTCTGAGCAGGCACACAACCCGGATGTGAAAACAGTTCTATGCATAAATGTAGATGCCTAGATTCCTAGAAATATGCCAAAATTTATAATTTCCTAGCTTTTTGTGTTAAGCTTTTTGACTAGTTTACTCTTTAGCCCAAATGTTATCTATTGTTTCAGGGAGTCATAGTGTTAAATAATTGCCTCTAATTGTTTTTGACAAATGACCTTATGGAAGAAGCTGTTTTCCATAGACAAGCTTTGAATCAGGTCAAATTAAGACAGTTTTGGGAGTGGAGTCTTATAGAGAATGAACAGAAATGTCATAATGACTGTTTTTCTGGGAATAGGAATTTACAGGAACCTCAATGCTTTTTTGCTTCCTCCCATGTCTAGCTATTTAGGCTGCTGGTTTTCACTGTGACTACTGGATTTTGGCTTTTAAGTCTACCCTGGAGATGGCAACAGAGCAAGCTAAAATGCAACAAAGCTCTTGTTCTGACAGTTATTTATGTCTTTTTTTGTTTGTTTAATAAACACACTCTGCTGCTGCTAAGTCACTTCAGTTGTGTCCAACTCTGTGCAACCCCATGGACTGCAGCCTGCCAGGCTCTTCCATCCATGGGATTTTCCAGGCAAGAGTACTGGAGTGGGATTGCCATTGCCTTCTCCAAAACACTCTCTAGATTGGTACAAACTTCTGATTAATTTCCAGAGTTCTAAAAATGTTGATCATGAAAACATTTTTTGCTAGCTTTCTTGTTGTCATTACAGAGGAGAGAATAATTCAGAGGTCCTTACTCTGCCATTTTCCTTGATGTCACTAAATCTCCATTAAAGTTAATTTTGTTTTGGGTAAATTTCATGATATACTAAAATGTGTGTCTATACCTCAAGAAGCTGATTATCATTACATATAAACTATGTCTTTCCTTATTAAAATATACTTTTAATAAAGGAGTTCTTTTCTGTTTCAAATAAGACTGGAATTTTCTAAAGGGTAGCACTGTGATAAGGCAGGGATATTTGGCTGAACCATTCATCTGCTTTTTATATGTACCTGAGACCTAAATTGTTGAAGGGGGAGTGACTAAACTCTGCTATCTGGGACTATAGTTACTAACTTTAGATATTTTTGTTTTTACAGTAAGCTCAAATTTTCACTAAAGTTCTTGAAAATCCTCTTTTAACAGAATGCAGAGTCTAGATGAGCCCTGGACTGAAGAGGAGAGTGATAGCTCAGACCACCCATATTACAACAGCATTCCAAGCAAGACGCCTCCTCCAGGGGGGTTTGCCGATGCTCGTCTGAAAGCCAGACCCCATGGTCCTGACACAGCCCAGGTGAGTCTTATATCTTTCCCTGAATGGTAGCTAACTGAACTTCATTTCCTATTGCTTTCTTCAGCTCTATTTTCAGGCTGATGTTCTATCCAGACAGAAAAACTCACAAACTTGCTCCCCTTGAATTTCATAAAGCAGACAGTAGGGGAAGCTTTTGCTTTAACAGCACAAGGTTTAGTCAAATGCCTTGGAACTTCATGGTGATTCCTGAGATACAAGTCTAAAGTTCCCTCTTCATCCTAGGACAAATCCCATTGTATTGTGAACTTAATGAGGAAAAGAGAGAGTTTAAGACTTCTGAAAGCCTGGGGTTCTTTGAGTTGTCTGGAAAGGGAAAGAATGTAAGCCTTTAACATAAGGGTTTGGTTTGTTGTTTTTTGAGGTTTTCTGTTTTACTTATCGCCCTGAATTTCCCTCTAATTCAAAATTCTAGTAAGGCATTCTCTTTCTAGAGTTATGGTATCTCTATGATATCTCTTTGTTAAAGGGAATTTTTTGATGTCACATACCTTATGTGGACGACAGTAAAAGCAGTAAATAACACTGAAGCCAAGTGTCAGTAGCTCTATAAGAAGGAATAAACAAGGTAGCTTTGCCCAGGAATGAATGGTTATAGGTGTATATGCTGGGTTTTTCCCTCTAATTCAAAATTCTAGTAAGGCATTCTCTTTCTAGAGTTATGGTATCTCTATGATATCTCTTTGTTAAAGGGAATTTTTTGATGTCACATACCTTATGTGGACGACAGTAAAAGCAGTAAATAACACTGAAGCCAAGTGTCAGTAGCTCTATAAGAAGGAATAAACAAGGTAGCTTTGCCCAGGAATGAATGGTTATAGGTGCATATGCTGGGTGGGAGCTATGTTCTGACACATAGATATTCTCTAACTGAAATCTATTTTAAGGCATGTTGTGTGATGTGGCTGTATGCAGAGAATTCAGTTTATGGTCACACTTAGGGAAGGGAGGTGGGGGGGCTACTGAAAGCAGGGAGCATTTGTAGTTTTGATGAGATGTAGCCTCTTTTTCATACTCATGCAGACAAAGTTCCCAAATCTTCATGTTAACTGTGAGGCATGAAGGGAAAGCTGAGTACAACAGGGATGATTTCAATCCATTGGCCACTGAAGTCCTTTCTACTGTATTATGGCTTTCAAAGGCAGAGACGCAAGACGAGGAGGACTTTTTCTTGTTTTGTATTTACATATGTCTATAGTTTGCAGGAAAAGAGCAAACTTACTACCAGGGAAGACACTTAGGGGATCCATTTGGTGAAGACTGGCAGCAAACACCTGTCAGGCAAGGTGAGAGGCAAGGTAAGGTGGACAAGAAACATAAAAAATACTTTTCAAAAGTGATGTGCTCCCTAGTGGGTAGTTCCTGTCCTGTGGAGTGGCAGAATGGCTGACTGGAAGTAACTGCTGTGGGTGGGGCTGCAGTTTCCCAGCTAGATCACAGAAATAGAAATAATGGCTGTCAGGGATGTCAGAGGGCATGCATGAGATAATCCATCCCTGGGTACCAGGACAGGCTCACTCTTCACCCCTCCGTTCTTCCTGTTCTCCTGCACGCTGAGACTATGCATCTAAGGCCCTTCTCTGGCAGGAGGGCTTGCCCCCCAGGGACTGAGGAATTCAGCTCCCTAGGACCAACTCCACACCCAGTTCAAACAAGGCTAAGGTGGGAGACTCTGGAGTCAACACTGAATCCTGGTAGCTTCTGATGGCAGCTTGTAGTTTCCCCTTCCTTTCCTCTGCCCCACCTCTTCCTTCTACGGTCACCTTTAGGAAGAACGGAGTGACACGGGCCCTGGCAGAGATGGCACCTGGAATACAAATCTGTCACAGGGCCTGGGTCCTTTTAGAGGACATTTCACTTCTTATCAAACCTATAAGCGTGCACCTCCATCCCACATTAAAAATAGTATGACTAATTAAGTACTATTTAGTTTAATTGCTAACATCAGTCTATTCTCTAGACAGTTATTTTTAGACAAGCATACACATGTATGTATCTATACATTTTAAATATTTCTTTTAATTTTAAGCATTTTACCTCCTCAAATATTTCGAGCACTTTTGATGGTTCCAAGGTCCTGGCTACAGGGTCTGAAAGAGATGGAGTGATGAATGAATTAAGATCCAATGTATGCTTCTATGTATATATTTTAACCATTTGTTGGTTTAACATTAAGGTTTTCACCTACATTATTGCCATTTGAGCCAGTGGGTAAATGCCAATATATTTTTAAAATATTCCTCCTGTGAAATAAATTTATATCATGCCTGCCCCAGCTGAAAGATGACCTGTTTGTGCTGCCCAGTTAATAATCCATAAAAGAGTCAACAAGCTACATGACTCTACCTCAGAATAGGATGGAAATAGCAAATTAAAGTTATAACTTTGCCAGAGGCACTGTTTTACATTTTCAACTTTGTTCTGTATACATTTAAAGCATTTTATACAACAATCATATACTTAGACATAGAATAACTATTAAAGACTAAGAGAGACACATTACTTACATTAGATATTGACTCTATTGAAAAACTTGTTAGATTTATTTGAAAATGAGGTCTTTTTTATATCCAAGTTATTCCAGGCAGATCAAGAACAGACAATATAGGAAATTCACCAGAGAAAAAATGAGCCTTATATAAGTTCTTGGCCTGGAACTTGAGACTCATAACTCTTAATGAATTTCAAGTTTATTGGAAAGCAATTAATACCTTGCCCATAGAACAAATAAACCCCTATTAATCTGCTAGCAGCCATTTCCCCTAAATGAAACTGAACTCTGGGTACCACCACCAAGGAGTGTATATCTCCCTGCCCTGTACTCAACACTCACAATCATCTGAAGTTGATGACTTTCTCAGGACACTTGCATTCTCAGACTTATAGGCAGAGATAGTAGTATGCCAAAAGTCCTTCAGTGGGCTCGGGAAAGCTTCTGAAAGAGTCCTTAACCCACTCTTGCCGGCTGAATTGAGCTGACTCTCATGCCCCACCACCTGGAGAGGTGACCTCTCTCCAGGTCCAAGGTGGTCTTGAGAGTATCTATGGAAGTTTGTTAGAAACAGTGACCTGTACAAAGAATCAGATGGTGACCTGAGAAGGACCACTCCCTTCATTCACCTCGGGTGACAATGGCAGAGACCCCCCCAAGTCGGGCCTCAACAGTCTTGCTTCAGTTGGGAAGTCCCATGATGGCACAAGCCTGATTCTGTTTTATAAGGAAAGTGTCTCAATTTATTAGGAAGCAAATGGGGTAAATATTGCTTTATTTCTAAAAATGGGGCCAGAGCACTGGAAGTGCATTGCATTTCTTTGGAGTTAATACATGAAGCACTCACCTACACTTAGAAAAAGAGCAGTGGGATTAAGGCTCGTTGTTCTTTGCTCCGTTATTTTGCTCTGAGTCCTTCGCAGACGGAGTGAGGAGGCCGAGGGAGCTTCGGTGGCGGGGGTAGTTCCCCTGCCCAGCCCGCCCCCCGGCCTGAGTCAGATGGGCCTAGGGTCTTGACAGGGCTCCTAACCGTCACGGTGTCCATCATCCTGGGCTAGCAGGTCCCATTTTGACAGGAAGGAGTGGAGACTACCCTAGCAGAAGCACAGCAGGGTAAGAGGGTCAGAGAAAGTCAAAGTGAAGTCGCTCAGTCGTGTCCGACTCTTTGCGACCCCAGGGACTGTAGCCTACCAGGCTCCTCTGTCCATGGGATTTTCCAGGCAAGAGTACTGGAGTAGGGTGCCATTTCCTTCTCCAGAGGATCTTCCCGACCCAGGGATCGAAGCCAGGTCTCCCGCATTGTAGACAGACGCTTTACCGTCTGAGCCACCAGGGAGAGTTAATACATGGGCAGCAGAAGGGAGGATTTTCTTATGAGTGGACTAAAGGAACTTCTCTGTGAAACACTGGATGGCTTAACATGAGTACCATCATGAGCAGAAGAAAAAGGAGGTCTATTTTTGTTGCAGGATCCTTGGACATCTACAGCATGCCTGAAGGGAAATCACATGTGGCTCCTACGGGAGAAGCCCCCACCTATGTCAATACTCAGCGTATCCCCCAGCAGACGGGGCCGGCCACGGGCAGCAGTGCAGAGAGCAGTCCGCGGAAAGACCTCTTTGACATGAGTGCGTTTTCCATTTGCTATTGATTTTTTCTCTTTTAAGGCTGTTTTTTTTTTTTTAAAAACTTTGTCTTTTGTTTGAAATCTGTGCAATTACCGAATTTTCTTCCAGTGTGGTTTTGATTAAGGATGCTAATTAGCTGGGTTTTTTTCTGCGTTATGATTGAGTTTTTCAAGGCTTTGAACTTGGCTGATCCCTGCTTTCATATCACAACCTTCTCTATAGTTCTCTAGACAAGACAAAGCAACTTCCCTCTCTTTTTATAATTAACTTTGTCTCAATCACATTGAGACAAATGATATACACAAATGAATGGATTCATTTATTTCTTCACTTAGGTATTAATTGGATATTGTGTGCCTTAAATACTGTATCAGTTTTAAGGATGCCAAGCTGAAATGCCTTGGTCCCTATTTTCACCGAGCTCCTAATCTGCTGAACAAAACTAACATGTAAGCGAGAAAGTGTAATACACCCACATGTTTTTGTACACACAACCACTTTCCCTCTCCCCTTCTTCCTCTCCACTGAACACCTACCAGGTGTCAAATACTATTCTAGTTACTGAGGATATACAGGAAAACAAAATAGACAAAGTCCCTACTCTCATGGAGTTTAAATAACCACCATGTGTTACAGGTAGTGACAAATGCTCTGATGAAAAATAAAATGGGATGAGAAGAGTGACCCCAAACTACTGTTGCTTGCACACATGTGATGTGTGTCAGGGACCTCTGCTTGTTACGTAGACTGGGGAAAAGAAATCATCTGTGAACTGGTTAATGAAAGTGAAGATTGTTAAAAAATTATGAAAGAGCGTTTCAAACTCACAGATAGCTTTACACCCCCAGATACCTTTTTCAACTTCCTTGAGAATTTTACAGGCTAAAGAGGGAGGGAGAGGAGACTAGTATTTAGTGAGTTTCTATCACGTGGCAAGGTGCATATTATTTAATTTTTCCAGCAGTCTTATGGGTAGATATTATTATTATCATTATTATTATTACTCTTTTGCAGAGGAGGAAATAGAAAATCCCAGATGTTTGGTAAATTCACTGCTGGTTCAATACTTGGTATTGTATGGGGTGAGGATAGGATTGAGTGCTTTTATGAATAGACTGCACCATGACAACAATAGTCTATTTCTCCCAGAATGACAGACAAAAATTCACCAGAGCCAGAAGAACTGCAGAATCGTGTAATCCAATCTCTTTATTAAAAAAAAATGTGGAAATTGCCTAGGAGGTATGAAGCGACTTTGCAAAATTTAGAACCTTTAGTTCCTTGACCCTCTGCTCCAGTTTTAACAATGTCTCCCAACTTCACTTTAGTAGTTGAATTTATGGCAGACCATTTTCACTGCTTAATTTAGCCAAGTTGCCAGTGAATTCTGGCCCCAGAGCCTGAGGAGAGTTAGATTAGGCTGGGGTTTGAGATGGGAAAAGTAAAAGCCCAAGCCACCTTTTTCTCATCCCTGAATTTCCACTCCTACTCCCAAAACTAGAGAGCGGGGGAGAGAAAGCAGAAAGAGCCCCGGAGAAGCTAATCTCTATTGAAAAGTATTGCAGAAGTAGACCCCGTGCTCTGTTTATCTTGAACCCCAAGTCCAAGTGTGAGTCACTCAGTCGTGTCCGACTCTTTGTGACCCCATGGACTGTAGCCTGCCAGGCTCCTCTGTCTGTGGGATTTCCCAGGCATGAATGCTGGAGTGGGTTGCCATTCCCTTCTCCAGGGGATCTTCCTGACGCAGAGATTGAACCCTGGTCTCCTGCATTGCAGGCAGATGCTTTACCGTCTGAGCCATCAGGGAAGCAGCGTCTTGAGCCAGTATATCTAAATAACAACAGTGACAGTGATTGCTCTGGTAATGGTACTGACGGTGGTGGTGATGATGATAATGATGGTCTTGAAGGTGATGATAATGATGAAATGGTGATAGTGGTGTTGTGATGGTGATGTTGGTAGGGATAGTGATGCTGGTGCTAGTGGTTCTGAGATGATGGTCATAATGATGGTGATGTTGTGGTGAAGGTGATGGTATAGAAATAGTATACAAATTTTCAACTACTCCGGATAATCAGGGGGAAAAGTAGAATGAAAAAAGAAAACACACAAACAATTTTACCTATAGTTTTAACCTCTTCTTTTTTTGGGGGGGCGTGCCCAAATCTGTAAATAATTTAATAAGTTGCCAAAATGTCTTAGTTTTGGTTTCCTTTATTCACTTCTACCCATTCTCTGCTAACATTTAACAAACGGTTTTATTTTAGAGCACTCCCTGAATGTTTATAGGGTACAAACTATGACCCAGGAGCAGTGCTGGTCTCTGGGGATGTAGCTATGCCCAGGAGAGAAACTTGCCTGGTCTTGTGGTGTTTGCATTGTAGCATGTTGGCAGTGTGGTCCTCAATAAACATTACAACACCTACTTTTGTGTAGCACTGTGTGCATTTTTCAGAGTGCTGTTATAAGGATTGCTTTGTTTGAAAATCCAACATTGAGATTTAATTAGATGTGCCTGTCGACTTCTCTCACTGCTGATATTTGTTGCTGTTTAGAGCAATGCCCCGCAGTGAGAAGTGTGTTCTGAAGGGCATGGAGTCAAGCTCAATCTCGAACATTCATACAAGAGCCTTTTCCTCCAGAAAAACCAGTGAATGTCAAAGGGAGGTAGAGCTCCTAGCTTGGGGCAAGTCACACAAAAGGCCGCTAATAAATGTTGGTTTTCTTCTCTTTTAAAAAATGCACCTAATACACAGATTTTGAAAGAAACATTTGTTGGACTGGGTTTCGGTTTTGCACAAAACCTTGCAATTTGTCTTTTCCTCTGTGTATTTTCTTTGGTATTGACAGATTTTTATCCAGAAGAGAGCACATTTGTTGAAGAGGTTAGCCAATGTACCAGAGAAAGTAGATGGCATGGAGTATGCCTGGCCTCTTGCAGCATGCAAAAATGAAGTCATTCTAACTAGTGAGACAAAGGGTGTGCTTGAATCTTTGGCACAAGACACAATGCCCAGCTGTCTTGGGAAAGCAGACTCATCAGAAAGAGTCATGCCAAGTCTGGGGCTGTGTTTTCAAATGCCATTACGATGAATCTTGTTATCTCACCAGCCAGTCAGTTTTCTCCACTTTACTTTTTTTTTTCTGATCAAAGTTGTCTTTGCATTGCCAAACCTCACATTGTGTTGTTTATCTTTTGCCCTCCTTGGAATTGACGTGTTGCTGGCACATGTTGTTGGCAGAGCCTTTTGAAGATGCTCTCAAGATTCAGTCCTTGGGGCCTGTGTTGAGCAAGGCAGCCTCCATGGAATGCATCAGCCCCGTCTCATCCAGAGCACCAGATGCCAAGATGCTGGAAGAACTGAAAGCAGAGCCTTGGTACCAAGGGGAGATGAGCAGGAAGGAGGCAGAGGGGCTGCTAAAGAGAGATGGAGACTTCTTGGTCAGGAAGAGTACCACCAACCCGGGATCCTTCGTCCTCACTGGCATGCACAACGGCCAGGCCAAACACTTGCTGCTCGTGGACCCAGAAGGCACGGTGAGCACAAGGAAGGGTGTGGCCTGCACTGGCCACCCTCCCTCCAACAGTCTCCCCTAGGTCACTGCACTGGGGACCACTTTCCCTTCTCTACCCACATACGCCTGCTGAGTCCTGACAGTCACTCCTCTGGAACCCTGGAGACCAGGCCCAGAGGACTTACTTTTAGGCCCGAGTCAGATTACTGGAGCCTATGATTAGAGCCCCATGCAACTTATAGACTTGGAAATTCACCAGAGCCCAGGTGGAAAGCCTTAATTCTCATGTTCTTTAAAGTGAATTAAAAAACTGTGAGAGTTTCCCTTCCAAACACATTCATAGTGAATCTTTGTTCTCAAGGGCAGCGTTCCCGAGCTTTTGATACTCACCTCAAATTTCTCTACAAGTTGAACACAAGATTTTATTTGCAGGTTGTAAAATGTGACAGAGCAGGAGGTAAGCCTCCTATTAATTGTCTCTTGCTTTCCCACCCAGAGAACTAATCGCTCACGACAGTGAGTTTGGCTTTTTGGCTCTTCCTAGTAGCAGGGCTCCCCTTGTAGCTCAGTAAGTAAAGAATCTGCCTACAGTGCAGGAGACCTGGGTTCGATCCCTGAATTGGGAAGATCCCCTGGAGAAGGAAATGGCAACCCACTCCAGGATCCTTGCCTGGAAAATCTCATGGACATAGGAACCTGGTAGGCTGCAGTCCATGGGGTCGCAAAGAGTCGGGCATGACTGAGCAACAAACACTAAGCAGAACGATCGTGTCTGAATAATTCAGTTCAGTTCAGGTGCTCAGTCGTGTCCGACTCTTTGTGATCCCATGAATCGCAGCACGCCAGGCCTGCCTGTCCATCACCAACTCTCGGAGTACACTTAGGCTCACGTCCATCGAGTCAGTGATGCCATCCAGCCATCTTATCCTTGTTTGTCTCCTTCTCCTCCTGCCCCCAATCCCTCCCAGCATCAGAGTCTTTTCCAATGAGTCAGCTCTTCGCAAGAGGGGGCCAAAGTACTGGAGTTTCAGCTTTAGCATCATTCCTTCCAAAGAAATCCCAGGGCTGATCTCCTTCAGAATGGACTGGTTGGATCTCCTTGCAGTCCAAGGGACTCTCAAGAGCCTTCTCCAACACCACAGTTCAAAAGCATCAGTTCTTCGGCACTCAGCTTTCTTCACAGTCCAACTCTCACATCCATACATGACTACTGAAAAAACCATAGCCTTGACTAGATGGATCTTTGTTGGCAAAGTAATCTCTCTGATTTTTAATATAGCATCTAGGTTGATCATAACTTTTCTTCCAAGGAGTAAGCATCTTTTAATTTCATGGCTGCAATTACCATCTGCAGTGATTTTGGAGCCCCCCCAAATAAAATCTAACACTGTTTCTACTGTTTCCTATCTATTTTCCATGAATAATTCTGTAGGGTTGACTAACTACCCCATCCTCCAGTAAGTGAACAAGTTTGATTTCACCCTGGCATAGTCTGAGAATTACTAAGTTTAAAACTCAGCAGTGGCCACAGGACTGAAAAAGGTCAGTTTTCATTCCAATCCCAAAGAAAGGCAATGCCACATAATGCTCAAAATACTGCACAGTTGCACTCATCTCACACGCTAGTAAAGTAATGCTCAAAATTCTTCAGGCCAGGCTTCAGCAATACATGAACTGTAAACTTCCAGATGCTCAAGCTGGTTTTAGAAAAGGGAGAGGAACCAGAGATCAAGTTGCCAACATCTGCTGGATCATCAAAAAAGCAAGAGAGTTCCAGAAAAACATCTATTTCTGCTTTATTGACTATGCCAAAGCCTTTGACTGTGTGGCTCACAAGAAACTGTGGAAAATTCTGAAAGAGATGGGAATACCAGACCACCTGACCTGCCTCTTGAGAAATCTGTATGCAGGTCAGGAAGCAACATTTAGAACTGGACATGGAACAACAGACTGGTTCCAAACAGGGAAAGGAGTATGTCAAGGCTGTATATTGTCACCCTGTTTATTTAACTTCTATGCAGAGTACATCATGAGAAACGCTGGGCTGAAAGAAACGCAAGCTGGAATCAAGATTGCCGGGAGAAATATCAATAACCTCAGATATGCAGATGACACCACCATTATAGCAGAAAGTGAAGAGGAACTAAAAAGCCTCTTGATGAAAGTGAAAGAAGAGAGTAAAAAAGTTGGCTTAAAGCTCAA
>SJYC01140504.1:0-14452 GCA_006408675.1 Madoqua kirkii
ACAGAGGATGAGATGGCTGGATGGCATCATTGACTCAATTTATATGAGTCTGAGTGAACTCCGGGAGTTGGTGATGGACAGGGAGGCCTGGCGTGCTTCGATTCATGGGATTGCAAAGAGTTGGACACGACTGAGTGACTGAACTGAACTGAACACTAATCTAAATATTGAGTAAATTCCAGGATTGTTGTTTAAAATCTTTTATCCAGTGAGAACAATGCAGCAGATACAGTTACTTCAATAGTAAAGAATGTTGTATTTTTATTTTTTATTTTATTTTTTAATTATTATTTTTAATTTAAATTTTATTTTTTACTTTACAATACTGTATTGGTTTTGAATGTTGCATTTTAAAAAATGTTGTTGAAGTACAGTTGATTTATAATGTGTTAATTTTTAGTGTACATAAAGGTGACTCAGTTATACTTACTGACATATATATATATGTACTTTATATGTACATGTATGTGTATATATATATATATATATGTTCTTTGCCATTGTGGTCTATCACAGGACATTGAATATAGTTCCGTGTGCTGTATAGTAGAAACTTGTTATCCTGCCTCTGTATAATAGCTTGCACCTGCTAATCTCAAACTCCCAGTCCTTCCCTCCCCGATCCCCTCCCTCACTTGGCAACCACAAGTCTGTTCTGTATGACAGATATTGCAGTTTTTGATTGACAGGTAGGGATGAAGACAGTCTTCAGTTGAATTTGGATACAGCTGAACTGTGTGTTAGAGCTGATGTTTTGCCTCAGGTGTCTGGACTTAGCTGCCTGCCTACCTTGGCTCCCTAGACTTCTGCATCTCCTCTTTCCCTTCCAGTTGGGCAACCATGCCCCATAAATGTAATTTATAGCCTTCCAATCCACTTTCCTTAGTTGTATGGATTTTTTTCTCACATATATACATACCAGGGAAAATACATGTTTTGTGTTTCTGTGTTTTGGAAATTCACAAACATGATATTGTTACACAAATCATTTCTTTCTTTTCTCCTTCGGTACCTGTTTTTGAGATCTGTCAGTGGTGCCTCTGCGTGACGAAGTGTTACTTGGGTGGACCATCTAGGCTCACTGGATACACAGTCTACACATCACTTCCTGAGCTCTTTTGTGAAGGATTAAAAACCTAAAGGTGCTGCAAACCTTGTGCTTGTTTTCCCTGCACCTGGTATGGTCTCTCTTGGAAATATCCCAAGAGTGGGATTTTTGATCGTGGAATGTATATACATTTAATGTCACTGTGGGGTTGCTTTTCCTTCCAGAATGGCTAGGGTTATCGACATGCACAGTGGCAGAGGTCCCTCATCTGCCTTTTCTCTCTCTAATTATGGTAATATGATGGGGGTGGGGAGTGAATGTCTTATTGTTTGCCATGCAATTCTTTGATTGCATTTTAACAGATTTCTTCATAAATTTTGTATTCCTATCTTTCCCCCATATTTTCCCTTTAATTTTCTTATTGGGCTTTCTTCAGTTTTCTCCAGTTACAGAATGTCCATATGTACTCTTCCACGTCTTCACCTCTCAGATAATTTTGGCTGTCACCTTCTTCATCAAATAAAAGTCTTTTTTTTTCTGGGAATATAGCTAAATCCATTAATTTTTCCCTTTATGGTTTGTAGTTTTAAAAGATTTCTCACTTACCAATCATAGGTATATTGCATCTTCCTTCTGCATTTTCTCCTATTAGCTTCATGGTTTTATCTTTCACATCTGCCTTTCAAGCCCGACTGAAGTTACTTTAGATGATGTAAGAGAAGGACCCAACGTCTAAAAAGTCGCCACATAGTGAGTCCATTTTCCCATCACTATTACTGAATAACTCGTCTTCTCTCTGCGGTGCTGATGCTCCTTCTAACACACACTGAGCTCTCTGTGTCATGGGTCCATTTCTGGACTCTCAGTTCGGTTCCGTTGGTTTGATGCTTTGTTCCTCGTGCTTTGGACTGTCCTAATATCCGGTGGCGTGAGTCCTTCCTCTTGAATCTCCTTTTCATAAGTTGTCTTAGATATTCTCAGACCTTTATTCTTTGTTCTGAGTTCAGATTCAGTTTACCAAATCACCAAAAATATATGCTGGGATTTTGAGAGGACTTGTGCTGAATTTGTAGATTAATTTAAGGAGAGCTGGCATTTTTAAATGGTAAATCATCACCTCCACGAACATGGCATGTCTCCATTTATTTAGTGCTAAGATATCTTTTGTTAGAATTTTAAAATTCTCTCCAGAAAGTTCTTCTGTTTGTTCTATCAGGTTACTTCCTGGGGTGCCTAGTCTTAGTGCTTGTTTTAAGTGATATGTTATTTTTGATTACTTCTTCTCAATAGTTATTGCTGCAGGGAGAGGAAGGTAGTGTGATCTTGATTCTGGAAATTTTTCTGACTGTCGTAATTTTACTGGACCAGCGGTTATGCCATTACAAACACTGACAGTTTTTCCCTCTTGTCCTCCAAATCCCAGACCTCATAGGGTACTGCTGGGCTGACCAGGGCATCTTTGAGCATTGGCCAGGAGGGGCGCCCTTGTGCAGTTTCCAACTTGGAAAGGAAAGAACGTAGAGTGGCTCAGTCGTGCCAGACTCTTTGCGACCCCGTGGACTGTAGCCTACAACGCTCTGTCTATGGGATTTTCCAGGCAAGAGTACTGGAGTCGGTGGCCATGCGGGCTTTTGTGGAGGTTCAGACAGTAAAGAATTTGCCTGCAATGCAGAAGACCTGGGTTTAATCTGTGGGTTGAGAAAACCCCCTGGAGAAGGGAACGGCTTCCCACTCCAGCGTTATTGCCTGGAGAATTTCATGGACAGAGGAGCCTGGTGGGCTACAGTCCACGGGGTCGCAAAGAGTCAGACACGACTGAGTGACTTTCACTTTCTCCCTTAAGGATGATGAAAGTTTTGTAGATGTTCTAATCAGCCTAAAGGACTTCATTCATTTTTCATTCAACAAATGTGTACTGAAGGACTACTAATAATCCAGATATTGATTTTGGCCCCTGGTATATATCCATGACAAGTTGGAAGGATAATCTCTGCTCTCATTAACATATATATTAATTACCCAATTACTTTTATCATGTATAGCTATTGAACTTTATCAAATGTTTCTTCAACAGCTTTTGAGCTATACCATGATTTGTTTCCCTTAAAGTCCATTTGTCTGGGGAATTACACAGGTAGATTTTTCTGATGTTTCATCCTGGCATAAACTCTGCTTGGTTTATGACATAGTAATCATGGATTTGGATTTGGAGTCTGAACATTTCCTTTAGAATTTTTTCAGGTGCTGTTCATAAGAGAAATCTGTCTTCATCATCTTTGCTTCCTTTGGTTGTATGTTCATTAAGCGATGTCAAGATTATGGGGTTATACTCACCTCTTACAATGATCTAGGTTTACTTCAAATCAGAGAAACCTCCTCCCCCCACCATTTTATCTTATACAGAATACTTTGTATAACTGCTACTTCTTTACCCTGATTTATTCTTACCCTTAAGCACTTCACAAACAAGCACTCTTATTTGCTAATTTATTATTTAGCTTCCCCAACTAGACAATAGGGCTTCCCTAGTGGCTCAGCAGTAAAGAATCTGCCTGCCAATGCAGGAGACATGGGTTCAGTCAGTTCAGTCCCTGTGTTGGGAAGATCTCCTGAAGAAGGAAACGGCAACCCACTCCAGTATTCTTGCCTTGGAAATCCCATGAGCAGAGGAGCCTGGCGGGCTACAGTTCACAGGGTCACAAAACAGCTGGACAGGACTTAGAGACTAAACAACAGCGAGACCATAATCCCCATGAGGGTAGCAATCTTGTTGAGTGTAGTTATTTCCCACCATTAGAATAGGGCCTGCCACATAAGTGGTGTTCAACAAGCACTGGATAACTGAATACTAAAGCAACCTCAGACTTTTGCAGGTTAAGAACTGAGGACCCAAGAGGGCAACCTGGGTTCACAAATAAGTTTTCTACACAGACTCAGTCCAGAGTTCTTTCCGTCCGCACTGACTACCTATGAAATTTGTTGTAGTTATCTCTAAGTACATAGGAGAGAAAATATCTAAGCAATTCTAAGAATATAAATATTTTGGTTGAAAATTTTAGGAATTTTTTAAAAATTAAAATTTAGCTAAATTATACTCTCTTATAGATCAAAGATGATTAGTATTTTTTTTTGTCACTCAGTCTTTATAGACAAAAGGATGATTTACGAAAAGATATGTACTACTAATATATTATACATTCACAAGCCAGTATAGAGATAATGTAGAAGATGAAGTTAGACCAGATGTCTGAGCAAGCCCCGAACACCCCACACTGTGTTGTCTCTACAACTTTAATTTTGGAGCAGAAATTTGCAGTATGGTTGGGAAAATGTGTGAATCACACCTACTAATAACTGTTCTTTTGGGGGGCTTTTCATTGGATCTCAATATCTAGCTTAATTGATCCTATGGAGGACAGCTTTAGTTGAAAGGGAAAATGGAAATCAAAGACTTAATTAAAAATATAATGTCGCTTGCTTGCTGTGAGGACACGAAAATAGACGATGAACACATTCTCTTCAATATTTATTCATCTGATTTTCATGGTAATTGGTTGGTCCCAGACTATAAAGGGGAAAACTTGGCAGAGCAGATTACTCAGAAAAATAAGGATGGAAACCAGTTCTGCGTCTAAATTTACCCCCGAGTATATCAACCTATGTGCCTTCCCACTCTGCACTGATTGTTCAAGGCTCCTGGGGGCGCTGATAACGGGTGACGGGGATGGTTGTGGCTGGGCTTCTGAGCTCCTGGGGAGTTGCTGAAGCTACCGACCCTTGAAAATACCAGCTGGAAATAGGCCCGTGAGTTGGTCTGTAGGAACAGCCTCAGAGATGGCATCTGGTGCACTTTTTTTTTTAATCTTTTCAAATCTTTCAGAAACATTTAGTCAGCGCTCTGTGTCTAAAATTATTCCCTGAGTCACTTTTCACTGATTCATCACTTTGGCCTTGAAGGGCCAGCAAAGTGTTGTGGGCAGCGAGCAAGCTTGCATTTGAACAAGCTGCTGTCACACATGGTTGGGTGTTTTGTGGGCTTCATTAATGTGGTCTCAGGTTGTTTGTTAACGTGGTCTCAGGTTGTGACACGTTTGAGAGCACATAGGGACTTTTGCTTTCATAAAATCACCAAACCACAACAGCCATCCAACTTCACATTTATCAGGTTGTTACTTTCTTCTTAGTGCAATCAAGAAAACACAAAGCCTTCCCCAAATCCCTCCACTTAATAAAGCCATGTTATTATTTTTAAATTCCCTTTTTACCAGTCAGTCTAGACTGTGCTGCCTTAACAAATAAAAGGTGAATTCTGGTTAAAAGTGATTTAATCCAGCAGAGCTTCTGTTCCCACTCACACCAAGCTGGTGTTTGTGGCTCCCTAGCCTCTCTGGTCCTTACTTGGGTGGCTCAGGGATGCAGGCTCGTCCATCTCCTGGGTCTGCCTTGTCACCATGGAGAAGAGAGGGATGAAGGAAGATCAGTGGCCTCACTGGGGAAGCTATGCATGTCACTCAGCTCATGGTCCATTAGTCCCCACCTGACTCCAAGAGAGGTGGAAAAATGTAAGGAAGCATGAAAAGTGCTTGACGGACAAGGTTATCTCAACAATCTGTCTTTTAACTTTCTGTCAATGTAGTGTCCCCAGATATGAACAAAAAAGGCAGAAAGAGTTTAATGAAAACTGATAGGCCCCCTCCTTCTTCCTTACCCTATTTCCGATTCTGAGAGAGACAGGCTCTGCCAGTGGATTCTCTTTAGAGTTCTTTAAAGAGTGCTTGAGTCATTAATTTAAAATTTTGAGACATTATTTCTTGATGTTCCCTGCGAACACTCTTTCAATTCAGTTCAGTTCAGTCACTCAGTTGTGTCTGACTCTTTGCGACCCCATGAATCGCAGCACGCCAGGCCTCCCTGTCCATCACCAACTCCCGGAATTCACTCAGACTCACTTCCATTGAGTCCGTGATGCCATCCAGCCATCTCATCCTCTGTCGTCCCCTTCTCCTCCTGCCCCCAATCCCTCCCAGCATCAGAGTCTTTTCCAATGAGTCAACTCTTCGCATGAGGTGGCCAAAGTACTGGAGTTTCAGCTTCAACATCACTCCCTCCAAAGAAATCCCAGGGTTGATCTCCTTCAGAATGGACTGGTTGGATCTCCTTGCAGTCCAAGGGACTCTCAAGAGTCTTCTCCAACACCACAGTTCAAAAGCATCAATTCTTTGGCGCTCAGCCTTCTTCACAGTCCAACTCTCACATCCATACATGACCACAGGAAAAACCATAGCCTTGACTAGATGGACCTTAGTCGGCAAAATAATGTCTCTGCTTTTGAATATGCTATCTAGGTTGGTCATAACTTTTCTTCCAAGGAGGAAGCGTCTTTTAATTTCATGGCTGCAGTCACCATCTGCAGTGATTTTGGAGCCCCCAAAATAAAATCTGACACTATTTCCACTGTTTCCCCATCTATTTCCCAAGGAGTGATGGGACCAGACGCCATGATCTTCATTTTCTGAATGTTGAGCTTGAAGCCAACTTTTTCACTCTCCTCTTTCACTTTCATCAAGAGGCTTTTGAGTTCCTCTTCACTTTCTGCCATAAGGGTGGTGTCATCTGCATATAGCCTACCTCATTTTTGCTACCTCTTTAATTTTTTGACAAGTATTTCAGTGTTTCTAGTGCTTGTTTTTTGCCTTGCAATCTGCTGAGGCTCTCTCCAGTTCTATCAGTGTAAGGACCAGGGTCTCACAACTTCGTCCCTGGCCCCAGGCAGACTGGGTACCCTGTAGGTCCTTTCTTTCCTCCCCCTTCTTCCTTTATCTGTCTTCTGTCGGCACTGGCTTCACATTTTTCTTTAATGTACCAGAGCAAAGAAAGTGGCCTAGTGAATTCCCAAGTACTTATTAATGGCTGCAAAAATGACCAATATTGTTCTAATCTCATTTCACTTGTATCTCACCCCATTAATTTTTTTTGGAGTATCTTTTGGAAACACAGTATACAAAAACTTTCTTCTCTGGAATCATTTGAAAGTCAACTGCTCAGATATTCCATCACCCCCGAGAGTACTTGAGTGTGAATTCTTGCTAACAATTCTGCTTAACCATGGTACAGACACCCGAATGAATCAGACCTTTATCCTGTTGCATCACCACCAGCTCATCCTCCAGAGCCTTTTGTTGTCCCAAGAGTGTCCTTTGTCCTGAAAGGATCCAGTTCAGAATCATGTGCTGCGTTCAGTGGTGATGTCTATTTAGCCTCCTTCAACCTAGATCAGTTCTCAGTTCAGGTTCCTCTGATGTGTCCTCATTATTGGAGTCAGCTTATGCATCTTGGCTGAACTATCATAGGAACACTGCTCGCTGTATCACTGCATCCTGCTGGGGAGATGCTGACTGCTGGTGAGTGTTCACCTGGATGGCTTCACCGAGGAGGTGTCGGCATGCCTCCCCATAGGAGACCCTCTCCTTTTCCTTGAGTTAACACTGGGGGAGGTACTTTGAAAACTACATAACTTTCCTCTTCATGATCAAATTTTCCATCTAGTCACTTATTTATTTTTGCTGTTGTGGACTTCTAGTTTCCTGTTTTATTCAGTGGGCTATTTGTTGTTGTTCAGTCACTCATTTATGTTGAACTCTATGACCCCATGGACTGCAGCACGCCAGGCTTCCCTGTCCTTCACCATCTCCAGGAGCTTGCTCAAACTCATGTCCATTGAGTTGGTGATGCCATCCAACAAGTTATACTTATTGTATTCATTTTGATGATCCTTCAAGCTGGCTTCTATGTCCTTTTGACATGTCGTTATCTTTCAGCATCTTTCTTCTGATGCAAGATGATAAAACTCGGCCACCTGGCCGAGTCTGCAGTTACCCACTTCTCCAAATGAACTCTGCTCTGTTTCCTTCAGAGATGATCTAGGCGTTGCATGTGCTCATTGCTGGTGGGGTGTTGCTGCTACCAGACCCTCTAACTGGGCAGACACTGTACACACACACACGTACACATTTATTTCCATATCTATTTCTATATCTATCTGTGAAAGTGAAGCATTAGTCGCTCAGTTGTGTCCGACTCTTTGCAACCATGTGGACTGTAGCCACCTGGCTCCTCTGTCCATGGGATTCTCCAGGTGAGAACACTTGAGTGGGCAGCCATTCCCTTTTCCAGGGTATCTTCTCCATCCCAGGGCTGAACCTGGGTCTCCTGCATTGCAGGCAGATTCTTTGCCATCTGAGCCACCAGAGAATTGGAAACCAGGCATTCACAAAAATTTTCTACTTTCAAGCTACAATCACAGGGTTCATTTTTACTTTTTTCCTTTTCTCTGTCTGCAACTCCCTTCTCCAACAATAAGAAAGCTGGCTCCCATTATTCTTAACAATTTAACCTATTTGATGAACTCCTTTGTATGTGATACATCACCTATCATGGCTGCTGCCCCTGCTGTGTGTGGAAACCTTCCTCACCCAGCCTTGACTTGAACTTCCCGGCCCAACCGTTCTCCACGTGATTCCCTCCTCACCTTGTTCATGCTCTGATGCCTGTGCCACTCTACCCTCCTACATACACACCCTCCCCCTCCTTGCCTCTGACCACCATACTGCACTGCCCAACCTTCTCCCTGGCCTGGATGTCTCTGACACCCTGTACCAGTCCATCCATCCATCCCATGGACATTTCCACTCTGCTAACACTCCAGGATGCCACGTGGGGCCGTTGTGACTACATGACCCTCATAGCACCGAGACCTGTCTTCTTGGCTTTTGGACTGATTGTTCTTTTAGGAAGGAAAAGGAGAAGAAATGAAGGGGAAGGAGGAAACTTTCAAAGTAATTCACAGCAGATTCTGGGCCTCCTGTCATTTCTCCTGTAACTTCTGCAGGAATCTCTACCAATAAGGACACTGCCACAATAACATATCATCATGATACCAACAAAACCAAAAATAATTATGGAACATATTGAAATTTTCCTGATTATCTTAAAGATGTTCTTTTTATAGTAAGTTTGTTGGAATCAAAATTGATAGATGATCCACATAATGCATTTTGTTATGTCTTTTATCGTTCTCTGTTGCAACTTTCTTTCTGCCTCCCTCTTGATTTATTTGAGGAATTAAATCCCCCTTGATTTATTTGAGGAATTAGACATTTGTCTGTAAAATATCCCGTGTTATGATTTGGGTACATTATGATTTGGGCCCTTGTTTCCTTGTGGTGTTATTTAACTTGTTTCTTGCCTCCTGTATTTTCTGTGAACTGGTAGACATAGAGAACTTTAAAAACAGCCTTACTGGATATAATTTACATAACACCCATTTAAAGTGTATGATTCAGTGGTTTTTAGTATATCCACAGATATGTGCATCCATCGTCACAGTCCATTTTGTAATCTCATGCTGTACCATTTAGCTATCACCCTTCTAGTCGCCCATTCTCCAGGATTAGGCATCACTCAGCAGTTTTCTGTCTCTGTAGATTATCCCATTCTGTGAACAGAATCATACAACATGTACACTTTCGTGACTAATCTTTTTCACTTAGCATAATGTTTTAAAGGCTTATCTATGCTGTAACATGTGTTAGCACTTCCTTTTTATGGAGGAATGATGTTCCATTTATGAATATACCACATTTTATTTATGATTAATCTGTTGATGGGCAGTTGGCAATTATGAATAATGCCACTGTAAACCTTATATAAAAGTTTCTGAATGGACATATATTTTATTTACCTTGGATATATACCTAGGAGTTGAATTAGTATGTCAAATGGTAACTTTATAAATAGTCACTTGAAATGCCAGGCAATTTTCCAAAGTAGCTGCATCATTAAGCAGTGTATAAGGGTTCTAATTTCTCTGTGTCATCACCAACACTGGTTATTATCTGACTTTTAGATTCGAGAATGCTAGTGGGTGTAAAGTGGTCTACCATTGTGGTTTTGATTTGCATTTTCCTTGTTGACTCTTGATGCTGAGCACCCTTTCATGTGCTTACTGGCCATTTGGGTATCTTCTTTGGAGAAAAGTCTGTTCAGATCTTTTGCTCATTTTTTCCCTTCCTTTTTTTTATTGTGGTAAAATATATATAGTGTAAAATTTACCATCTTAACCATTTTTGAGTGTACAGTGATATTAAGTACGTTCATATAGATATACAACCATCACCATCATCTACCTCTAGAGCTCTTTTTGTCTTACAACACTGAAACTTTATATTCATTAAGCAATAACTCCTGCCTGCAATGCAGGAGACCTAGGTTTGATCCCTGGCTTTGGAAGATCCCCTGGAGAATGGCAAGGCTACTCACTCCATATTCTGGCCCGGAGAATTCCATGGACTCTATAGTCCATGGAGTCACAAAGAGACACGACTGAGCGATGTTCACTGACTCACTCATTCCCATCTCAGAGCCCCTGGCCTTCACCGCTTTACTTTCTCTGTCTATGATTTTGACTACTCCAAGTACCTCATGGGCTTCTCCAGTGACTCAGTGGTAAAGAACCCATCTGCAATGCAGGAGACGTGGCAGGAACTTTGGGTTTGATTCCTGGGTCAGGAAGATACCCTGGAGAAGGAAATGGCAACCCAATCCTGTATTCTTGTCTGGAAAATCCCACAGACAGTCCATGGGGTCTCAAAAGAGTTGGGTATGACTTAGCAACTAAACAACAAGTACCTCATATACTTGAATTCATACAGCATTTGTCTTTTTATAATGTCTTTTCACTTAATATAATGCCCTCAAGTTTTATTCACACTGTAGCATGTGTACTAATTTCCTTCCTTTTTAAAGCTAATATTCCATTGTATATATGAGTTCTAGTTTCTACACATCTTTGCCAACATTTCTTATTTTCTGTTTTTTTTTTTTAAATAATAGCCATCACAATGGCTATGAGATATATTTCATTATACTTTGGTCTTAGATCCATTTTCAGTTAGTTTTTGTATGTTATATCGGTTAAGGGTGTGGCTCTATTTTTTTGCATGTGGATATCCAGTTTTCCCAGAGACATTTGTTGAAAAAATTGTCCTTTCTCTAGTCAAAGGCCTTGGCTTCCCAGTCAAAAAAAACTTGCCCACATATGCGGGGGGGAAGTTGTTTTCTGGGCTCTCTGTTCTATTCCCTTGGTCTATATGCCTATCTTTAAACCAATATCTTATTATTTTGATTACTGTAATTTTGTAGTGAGTTTTAAAATCAGAAAGTGTGAGTCTTCTAAGTTAGTTCTTTTTTTTTTTTTGAGATTGTTTTGGTTATTCATGTTCCCTGTAAGCAGAGACATTAGTTTGCCAACAAAGGTCCGTCTAGTCAAGGCTATGGTTTTTCCAGTGGTTATGTATGGATGTGAGAGTTGGACTGTAAGAAAGCTGAGCACTAAAGAATTGATGCTTTTGAACTGTGGTGTTGGAGAAGACTCTTGAGAGTCCCTTGGACTGCAAGGAGATCAAACCAGTTCATCCTAAAGGAGATCAGTCCTGGGTGTTCATTGGAAGGACTGATGTCGAAGCTGAAACTTCAATACTTTGGCCACCTGATGCGAAGAGCTGACTCATTTGAAAAAACTCTGATGCTGGGCAAGATTGAAGGCAGGAGGAGAAGGGGATGACAGAGGATGAGATGGTTGGATGGCATCACCGACTCGATGGACTTGGGTTTGGGTGGACTCTGGGAACTGGTGATGGACAGGGAGGCCTGGCGTGCTGCCGTTCATGGGGTTGCAAAGAGTCAGACACGACTGAGCTACTGAATTGAACTGAGCTGAATATAGTGTTGTTTTAAATTTAAAATTCAACTTGTTCATTGCTTACATATAGAAAAGCAATCGACTTTTTGTATATTAACCTCTTATCCTGAAACCTGGAATCAGCAATCATGTATTCATTCCAGAAAGTTGGTTCTTTTTTTTTTTTTTTTTGGTTGTTGTTGCCGTTGATTTTTTTAGGTTTATTCATAGATAATCATATTATCTGTGAGCAACCACAATTTTATTTTTTCCTTCTCAAGTATTTCCTTTCTTGATTTATTGTATTAGCTAGGACTTCCACTTTGGTGTTGAAAAAGAGTAATGTAGTGGGACATCCTTCCCTTGTTCCTAGTTATAGTGGGAAAGCATCATTACTTATAATATTCTTTTATTATCATTTTAATGTTCCTGAGATCTGTAGTGATGACCCTCCCTTCACTTCTGATATGAGTAATTTGTGTTTTCTTTCTTTTTCTCTTAGGTAGCCTGGTTAGAGGATTACTGATTTTAATTTTTAAGAGAAGTAGCTTTTGGACTCATTGATTTTCTATACTGATTTCGTATTTCAATTTCACTGATTTCTGCTCTAATTTTTATTTCTCTCTCTTATTTGAACTTAAATTGCTCTTGCTTTTTCCTATGGTGGAAGTTTAGATGATTGATTTCAGATCTTTCTCCTTTTACAACACATGCATATTTTAGTCTATCCTCCTTGTTGTTCAGTCACTAAGTCATGTCCAACTCTTTGCTACCCCATGAACTGCAGCATGCCAGGCTTCCCTGTCCTTCATTATCTCCTGGAGTTTGCTCAAGCTCATGCTCATGGTGATGCCGTCCAACTGTCTCATCCTCTGCCACACATAGTTTTCTAGGGTTAACATTCCTTGTGTCATTTTGGTAGCAAAATCCTTTATGCATCTGGAGGAGTTTGTCCTAAGTTTATCTGGGCTGCTGGGCTTTTAAAATCAGCCTTTGACATTTCCAACACATGGCAGGTCAGCCCCACAGATAGCTCTGTGGGCTCCCAGTTCTCTGGGCAGGATCCAGATGGGCTTTCAGCATTTGTTTATGGGAATGAGGTAAACTGTTTCTTTATATTTCTTATCCTTCTGTGTGCCTTTGTTTCCATGTGTGCATGCTTATACTGGCCATCCTATGCATTACAAAACATTGACAAGTGGTCCTCAGCTTGGGCAGCATGTTGCAGTCATGGAGGGAATATGAAACATGCCAGTGGCCAGGCCTCACCCCCAAGCTCCTGGTGGAGCTGGCCTGGGCATGGAGTTATGGAAAGCATCTCAGGTGATGCCAACGTGAGCCTAGGTTTAGACCACTGTCCCAGACACCTCCCCATCATAAGTCCTGAATCTGCCCTATTGCCCTAGAACAGAAAGGAATGTTAATCGTTAAGAAGTGGGAATAAGGAATCAACGTAAAGGCAACACCCTGACAGTACTAGGCTCAAGCTGACCTCCTGGATACCTTAATCCTCCTAAAAGGGGCCTGTTATGGCACTCAGGGGTCTTTATGGGTGGGGAATTCTACGGAGCTCCAGGAGGATTAAACAACCTTGATGCAAAGATGCCAGAAAGTCTTGCATAAGGTTTTTTTTCTTTTTTTCCTGAATGTGCCTATCAGATTACATCCTTACTGAGGCTTAATGCCCAAGAGTCAGGGGACCTGACTGGGGAGTTTCTTCCCCTTTGATACTTACAGAGGTGGGTGGAGAGGGGCCTCATAGCAGAGTTGGATCCCAGGAGAGGAAAATATCCTCATTTAAAAAAGTTTAAAACCTGAAGCAGATGGCCTCTGATATCCACATCTGGAGCATAGAGTTAGTGGAAGAGTGGGATATGGGACTGAAGGCCCAGAGATACAGGACTGAAAGATATCCCATGTCTTTGGGGTTGATGGAGGAGGAGAGATAAGAGTGACCACATTATGGCAGGAGAGTGAGACTAAGAACTTGGAGAAAGATGAATGGACCTAGAGATTGTCACATCGAGTGAAGTATCAGACAAAGAAAGAGAAACATCATATGATGTCACTTATATGTGCTTATAAGCACACTTGGAGGCAAGTCTGGCTCAGAGGTTAAAGCTTCTGCCTGCAATGCGGGAGACCAGGGTTCAATCCCTGGATTGGGCAGATCCCCTGGAGAAGGAAATGGCAACCCACTCCAGTATTCTTGCCTGGAGAATCCCATGGATGGAGAAGCTGGTGGGCTACAGTCCACAGGATTGCAAAGAGTTGGACACGATTGAGCAACTTTACTCACTCTTCACTCATATGTGCTTATAAAAAAATGGTTCAAAAATTTACAAAACAGAAACAGTCACAGATGTAGAAAACCAACTTATGGTTACCAGGGAGGAAAGGCATAAATTGGGAGGTTGAGGTTGACATATACACACTACTATATATAAAATAGATAATGACTAAGAACATATAGCGCAGGGAACTCTACTCCATACTCTGTAACAATGTATACAGGAAAACAATCTAAAGAAGAGTAGATATATGTAATGTTGGACAAAGAAATGGCAACCCACTTCAGTATCCTTGTCTGGATAATCCCATGGACAGAGTAGCCTGGTGGGCTACTCTGGTGGCTCAGAGTCCATGGTGTCACAAAGAGTTGGACA
>SJYC01140505.1:0-25672 GCA_006408675.1 Madoqua kirkii
CTGGGCAAGATTGAGGGCAGGAGAAGGGGACGACAGAGGATGAGATGGTTGGATGGCATTGCTAACTCCATGGACATGGGTTTGGGTTCACTCTGGGAATTGATGATGGACAGGGAGACCTGGCGTGCTGTAGTTCATGGGATCACAAAGAGTCATACACGACTGAGCGACTGAACTGAACTGAACTGAACTGTGTCTTGGACTCTTTTGTTGACTATGATAGCTACTCTATTTCTTTTAAGGGATTCTTGCCCATAATAGTAGATATAAGGGTCATCTAAGTTAAATTCACCCATTCCAGTCCATTTTAGTTTGCTGATTCCTAGAATGTTGACTTTCCTTCTTGCCATCTCCTGTTTAACTACTTCCAATTTGCCTTGATTCATGGACCTAACATTCTAGGTTCCCATGCAGTATTGCTCTTTATAGCATCAGAGTTTACTTCCATCACCAGTCACATCCACAACTGGGTATTGTTTTTGCTTTGGGTCCATCTCTTCATTCTTTCTGGAGTTATTTCTCCAGTGATCTCCAGTAGCATATTAATAGGGCACCTACCGACCTGAGGAGTTCATCTTTCAGTGACCTATATTTTTGCTTTTTCATACTGTTCATGGGGTTCTCAAGGCAGGAATACTGAAGTGGTTTGCCATTCCCTTTTCCAGTGGACCACATGAAAGACCTACATGTGGTTCATGTGGTCCAGTGGACCACATGGTGGAGAGTGGAACTCTCCACCGTGACCTGTCCGTTTTGGGTGGCCCTACATGGCATGGGTCATAGTTTCATTGAGTTAGACAACGTCCAACACAACTGAAGTGACTTAGCACACAATGCATGCATGTGTATGTATAACTGACACACTTTGCTGTACAGCAGAAACTAACACAATACTTTAAATCAACTACTTGTATTGATACTACAACTATTTATATTGGAATATATTTTACTCCAATATAATAAAATAAAAAAGAACTTGGGGAAAGAATATTGAGACAATTAAGGAGAATAGATGTGTCTTCAGTCTCCAAGGTAGGAATGGGAGAGATCTGGTTGCTCCGGGAGGGATAAGTTCTGAGCAATGAGGCTGGAGAAAGAGTGGAGTATCCAGGCTTCCCAGATACATTGTGAGGGCCAGCTACAGGCTTGGAGCACCTGTGGATGTAGTGAGGTGCCTACTTCCTGCCCCACCTCCCCTCCCTCTCAAGGGAGCAGGCCCCTGAGTGCATCCAAAGCAAGAGAGACTGCTCCTGGCCAGACTTTATACTGCCTCTTTCAAGTGTCGTCTCTCCTCTGAGTGTACTGACTCAGGGTGGCGGCAGGGGCGGGTGGTGGGGACTGGTGGCCTCCAGGGACCAGAGCACAGGCCCAGTGAGCAGAGTGAAGAGACAGAGCTCCTCCTGGTACCCTTACCCCATCTCAGGCCTTCATCTGTTCAGGAGGAGTTCGTGGACAGGCACCATAACCCGGCTCCAGAACTGAGGGACCAGGAACTGGAGCACTGCCCCTCCATCCCAGCTAGGGTCACCCTCCAGTGGAAACTTGGAGCCCCCCCTCATAGCTGTGGACTCCTTCCTGGCAGGCAGCAGGATGCTGGTGGGTGGCCTTGGGAGAGTTGGTCTGGAAGGAAGGAACCTGAGAATGCTGAGCTGGAGGCTGAGTTGGGTTTCCAGGTGGAAGAAGCACAGTCTGGGCCAGGGACCACTGTCCAAAGGCCCAAAGGTAGCAGAGTCTCTGGAACCTGTAGATACTGCTGGGTGGTGTGGGACAGAGGTTTCTGGGTCCCAGGAAGGCAGGAGGGGAGCAGGAAAGAGGAGGCTGGCACCAGGTGAGTGAGCTCACCAGTCCCTGATTGCTAAAGGTTGGGGAGAGCATGGTTCAGTCCCAGAGGAGTGGACAAATGAGCCGACTAAATTGACTGGCCAGTGACAGCGGCCAGGGACTTGGCAGACACCATCTCTGGAAGGGTGATCCCGGGTGCCTAAGGAGCCTGCCCTTCCAGTTTCGACTCCCGGGGAGGAGGGATGTTCTCCGTCCTCTGACTGTGGGTGGTGCTAACCTTCCCTGTGCATCCCTCCCAGATCCGGACAAAGGACAGGATCTTTGACAGTATCAGCCACCTCATCAACCACCACCTGGAAAACAGCCTGCCCATCGTCTCCGCCGGGAGCGAGCTCTGCCTGCAGCAGCCAGTGGAGAGGAACCCGTGACCTGCCAGCTGCCCTGTCCGACACTGCACCTGTGGTCAGGAGGGCTTGGTTCTTTCCAGTAGATGGGTATTGGGCCCCGGGAACGTGGGCAGCTGTCCATTGGCTCGAGCTTTGTTCAGAAGCCCCAGGAGGAAGGCTTCCCTAAGATGCAAGTTTCATAAACTTGTTCAGAATTCTCATTAGCATATTAAAGGTGTACATACCTATACATCCTGTACAAATTATCCCTCTATATTTATATTTTTTAAGACTAAGAAAGATGTAAGACTAATGTTCTGTGCTGTATGTTTTTAATGAAAACTAAGTTTGACTGTAGTTGTCCAGGCAAAATGTTAATTAAGCTGACCCATTCCACTGGGAAATTCCACTGGGAAAGTGTTACCTATTAAGCACAATACAGGGAATAGAAGCAGCAGGAGGGTCAGTACTAAACACTTGGGATGTAACAGAGTAAGATAAGATGCTGCCCGTGCTCTGCATGCAAAGCACTGTGAAGTGCTGTTCCTTAGGGCCGTCCCTTCTCATTGGTGACGCCTCCCAGGCTGCCTGCACCACACCCATGTTCATGGGGTTTCCAGCACCAGAGTTTGGGGTGCTGCGCTAAAAGCAGACGTCACTCCAGCTGTTTCAGGTAGTTCTGAGCACAGGCATGCTTCTCCCATGACCCTGGTTGCCCAGGGGTTCTTGGGGTTTTACTTCACTGCCAAATAGGGCACAAAATAAGCCTCACGGATCAAGATCTTGACAGGTAAATGCTTCCTTTGTTTTTATCAGTATAATGGCAAAACGAGGGTGTGTGCAGGGATATTGGGTAGCCAGGGATGTGTACATCCTCTCAGCCAATGGGCTGCTGCCGTACCTGCTAGTGAAATCCTGTCCTCTTTGTATTCAGTAGAGGAGGAAGCATGCGTTTGACCTGCGCAGGATATGGGTGCAAACACGTGTGCTCAGTGACGTTCCTTTGGTCATGGATGATTAAGGTTTGCCTAAACCTAAGGACCAGGCTCAGGAGCTTTGGGAATCAGTTTGAAGTCCTGCTTCTGGAGAGATGGGTGGGTCTAGTGTCTGGTTTGTTTCCACAATAGGTTTCCCAATTGCTCCTGAAGAGGGTACCTGCCCCAGGCAGCATTTGTCCCAGCTCCTTCCTTCAGGATCAAATGCTCTGATCTCCTACCGGGTCTTCTGGTTTTAGGAAATTGACAATGTTTCTAAATGTCTGGCTTGAGATTTCCATGGGATGTAACAGGTGCTGACTTTTATAAGATAGAAAGATTCATTCATTCACTGGCACCTTGCCACGAGTGCCACAACACTGGCTCTTGCCCAGTTGAAATCCCCTCTTGGGCAGCACCCCCTTCATCAGTGCAACAGAAAGACCCTCCACATACACTTAGCCTTTAATAGTAATAAATTTGACGCTTCCAGAATGAGGAGCAAAAAGTAGATTTTTTGACGCTGACGAGCGCTAATTCCACAAAGTTCTAATGCTCAATGTGTGAACCTTATTTCTACTTTGAGTGGGTGTGCTTGGCCAAGATGGGAGAATGGGGTAGAGCTGACAGTTGAGGATGAGTTGGGGAAGGTCCAAAGCTTCATATTAGCATTCTGTGGAATCTTACCCCATGAATCCAAGCTGACAGTGGTTTTAATCTTCTAGAATGTTCTGCCATGAATGGGAACTCTGTGGGGAGTCTGACACTAATCTAGAACCACTCCCCCTCCCAACCCTGCCTCTTCCTGGACTGGTTCTGCTTTCAGGTGCAATTGGGATACCTGTTCCAGCTTATCCAGAGGCAGTAGGGGCTGAGTGGGGATGGGCTGAATAGCTGGGTTGGGCTCCTCCCCTGTGACAATGCAGATTTGAGGTGGCTGTGAGAATTGCCCCACATTCTTTATGTATATCTGCATCCTGGAGATGTCCATAAAGGTCTGACCTCTGTGGGAGGCACAGTCCTTCTCTGTATGCGAGTGTACACACATATTCATGAATCAAATGACTTCTTTCAACAGTCTTACACTCTCTGCTGCCTAAGGCCAACACATTCATGTTTAGGGCAAAGTGGAGAAGGAAACAAGAGCGAGGACCTGAGAGCCCCTGGACACTTGATCTGTGTCTTCTTTTCTCTCTGGTGTGCAAGAAATGCTAATCTCAGTTTTAGTAGCTCTCTGCCCTGAAGTTAGTGTTTATCTCAGTGGTGATAAGCAATATATGGTTTTTTTTTTGCATGAGAATCAATTTACAAAATTAAAAGTATGGGGGGAACAAATATTGTTTCAATGTTAATTAAAATATGTATTTTTAGGTTCAGATTATACCTTGTCTCCCATGGGGCAGTGGGACAAACCAGCACTCTTGTAGCCACTGGAGTGGATTTGAGACACAGCAAATGGCAGTGATTTTGTAGTCTTTGTTTTCTCCCCTTTGTAAAGCATGTAAGAGCTCACCAGGCCATCTCGTCTCTTCCTTCAAGTGCCATGTGTCACAGAGCCTCACACACGGATGGTGAAACTGAGGCTCACTTGCTCAAGTCCACACGGTTGGCGGCAGCGAGCTGTTTCCTGCTCCTTTAGGCGCTTTCTGAGCTCCGCGCTGCAGCTTCGCTGCATTTCGGAGGCAAACTCTCGCCAGCGCGACCATGCGCTCCAGGGCCTCCAACTCCCAGGGCATGGTCACCACGCGCTGTGAGGGCCATCCTGGGCCCCTGGAGTGTACTAGGACCTGCTGCCCCTGTCGTGGGCCCCCTGTCACTTTACCCAGGCCCCTGTGTCTGCTGGGAGGACCTGGCGAGTCCTAAAATGGCCCCTCTTGCTAAGTGGCCCTGGAGACAGCACCTCCCTCCTCCATCATCTTGTGGGAATTAGCAATGCCTTCCAGCGATTCTCACCTTCTGAGAGTTTGCAGGGCGTCCTGTGGGGCTACTGGTCACTGGTTTCAGCCAGCTTTGAGGCCTGATCTTAAGGATACTCTGAAAGGCTCACAGTAGAAGCAGGGGGGGGGGATTCCCTGGGGGTCCGTGTGTGAAGGGAGAGGACTAGTTTCAGGCAGGGAGGGTGGATGGAGCAGCACTTGGTGAGGCCCCATCCCCACAAAGAGCCCAGTGTTCCAGGACAGTACTGACTCCTGGCTCCATGTCCAGCCCCGTGTCCTGAAGTGCCCCCTTCCTGTAGTGGAAGCTCTCCTTTCAGGGAGCACTGAAGCATTATGTAAGTAATGCTTACATAATGGAACGAACATCCTGGTCCTTAATTCCCTGAATTGGTCACCCTGTGAAGGCCAGTCACAGGATCCCAGGCTCCCTGGGCAGCCCACCTCAGCTCCTGCATGGAGAGCCACATGGCCTTGAGCTGGCTGCTGGGTTTCTCTGAGCCCTGCTTCGCCACCTGCACCACAGGGCTGTACCTGACTTTGAGGTGGTGTGGGTGTTGATGACTGTGTGTGAGCACCAAGTAGAGTTTGTTTTCTGGGATGTTTCACTCTCAAAGTGTACACTCTGCTCTGTTGCTGTCCAAGTACATATGGACAGCAGGCGTAAATACTTTTATGTGAATGGTGGTGTGCATGCGTGCTAAGTCCCTTCAGTCGTGTCTGACTCTGGGGGACCCCATGGACTGTAGCCTGCCAGGTTCCTCTGTCCATGGAATCTCATGGACAGGAATACTGGAGTGGGTTGCCATGTCCTCCTCTGGGGGATCTTCCTGACCCAGGGATCGAACCTGCATTTCTTATGTCTTCTGCATTGGCAGGCGGATTCTTTATCATTAGCACCACCTGTGAGCAGTGGAAGCCTAGTGGAAAATGGGAAGGAGACTGTGGAAAGGTTGCCAAAAGGTAACTATAGGACACAGACAAATCTTGACCTTGTGTGTGTATAAGTCGTGTCCTATTCTTTGTGACCCCAAGGACATAGCCTGCCCGGCTCCTCTGTTCATGGGATTCTCCAGGCAAGAATACTGGAGTAGGTTACCATGCCCTCCTCCAGGGTTCTTTACCACTAGTGCCACTTGGGAACTGCAGGACACAGACAGATCTTGACCTTGGGTTTCAGAAAAATACTCTTGGGTTCTGTAGTGAAACTTTAAGTTGGTTTTAATAAAGAGAAGTGGAAAAATGACTTTAATGGCACATGTCATAAACCTGGAACTGTCCCTGCTCTTCAAAGGACAGCAAACGAAGGAGCATCTTCAGATAGCACAGCTGGAAGGATCCATTTTTTTCAGTGAGGAAATCAGAGCTGATTGATTGACTTCCTAGAAGGTGGTGACAGTCAGTGGCTGAATCTAGGACAGAATGTAGGACTTATTAGGGTCCTTCAGGGTTTCTACAGAAAGTTCAGCCCCTGGTGGAAAATGGCAAGTAGTACTTCCCTCCTTGACTTTATCTTTATGCTCTGCCCCCTCACACCCCCCCCCACCCCCCGCAAAATGCATAAAAGCGAGAGCCATTCACATGGACAAGGAAGTATTTCTACTCCTTTGTTTAGTTTGTGTGTCCGACCCTTTGTGATCCTATGGACTGTAGCTGGGCCCCTCTGTCCATGTGATTCTCCAGGCAAGAATACTGGAGTGGGTTGCCATTTCCTTCTCCAGGGGATCTTCCTGACCCAGGAATTGAACCCATGTCTCCTGCGTTGGCAAGCAAGTTCTTTACCACTAGCACCACCTGGGAAGCCCCAAATTTTCATTTTTTATATTGGAGTATAGTTGATTTCCCAATATTTTTGCCTAGGAAATCCCATGGACAGAGGATCCTGGTAGGCTACAATTCATAGGGTCGCAAAAAGTCAGACATGACTTAGTGACTAAACAGTAACATAGTTGACTAACAACGATATGTCAGTTATAGATGTATGGCAAAGTGATTCAGCTATGCCCATAGCATGAATTTTAGAGTGGGCTTCCGTGCCCTTCTCCAGGGGCTCTTCCTGATCCAGGTGTCAAACCTGCCTCTCTTATATGTCCTTCATTGGCAGGCAGGTCCTTTACCACTAGTGCCACCTGGGAAGCCCCAGTTTAGTATGGGGTCCCACAGAAGCAGACCCTGAGAAAGGCTCTGAGTGTATGTAGACTCAGGGTTAGGGAAGGAAGCTGATGAGGAAGGCATGATCAAGCAAATCACTAAGTAGATAACTAATCACTTAGTAGATAAATAATTGCCCTGGGGACTGAGACAGCCAGAGCTGGACAGACCTAAGAGCCAACCCACCAGGGCAGGGATTGAGCCAGACATTTATCCAAACAGCCCAGCACTGTTGGAAGGCTGTTTCTGGCCACAGTGGCCTGGCTGGTCCTTCACACACCAAACCGAGGAGTACTTGGGTGGAGAGACAGCCCTTCATAAGCAGACTTGGGATGAAAGGCAGGCATCAGAGCCGTCGGGGATCCTCCCCAGAGTCTCTGACTCGGTAGTTCTGGATGGGGCCAGAGAATTTGCATTTTTAGTAAGTTGCAGTTGATGCTGGCAGGCAGTCTTGACTTTCAGAACCATCATCAGGTATGAATTGCTAGCCCTTACCTGTCTCACTGACTGTTTTTCCCCTCTAACATATGGTTGTTTTCATGCCACTTCATATTATAGATCCTACAGTCCAAGCTGTGAGTTTGAAAGTGGAGGATTAATAAGCATTTATAACTCCATGCAATCACTACTGGCAGATAAAATGCCATCTGCCAGACACAATTTATTTATAATGGGGTTTATACATATTTATAAGTTTGCAAGCAACAAATGCACAGTTTTAAAACTGGCATATTTTATAGCAGCCAGAAAAATTGCAACTTTATACCAGGACTTGTGAATATCAACTGAATATGTGTATATATATATATATATATAAATACACACACATACGTATACCTACTAATTATGACAGATGTTTATCTCCGTCTGTCTGTACATACGTATATACACATGCATATACCTACATGGATTATGACGGACACACATCTCTGTCTATATGTGTGCACATGCAGATTGGTACCTTGGGACTCCTCCCTGGATTTTGGTATTTTAATTAACATGGACAACTAGAAAGTTACACACATGTTGAGAGTTTGGGGACCGATACGTCCTGGCATCTGCACATGGTCCTGGATGCTGGTCTTGGGAGGATGGTCTTGGATGCTGCAGGAACAAGACAAGAAGACCATGAGGGGGCCACCATGGGAAATGACAAAGGGACATGGGGAAGAGAAGCCAGTGGGGGAAGACAGGAAAGGAGAGGCTGGGAGAACAGAGAAGGAAAAAGAAAAAAGGTAGCGGCAGCAAGTCCAGACCTACATCCTATGTTCGTCCAGCAGTGTGTAAAGATAAGCAGGGCCGGGTGTCAGGAGGCTGCCCAGGCAGGTGTGCCTTGGGGCTGAGCGTTGTCTTCCTGGTGCAGCTACACTGCTTCTTGCCTTCGCTAACCAGCCTCCTCTTGGCCTTGTCTCATGTTAATTCACATGAGGCAAGCACTGTGTTGCGTCTCTATGATCATGCAAAGGTTCTGCCTGTCTGCATTTACAATTCAGTAGAAAATACACACACAGAGGGTATGGGGGCGCAACAAGCCTGATGTGTGGTGCACTTCACTAGGACCCTGGAGGGTGGGGCTCCTGGGTGGGTCTGGGGAGTCTGAAGGCTTTGTAGACAGGCTGCAGACAGGATGGAGGTTAGAACAGGCAGACACAGTGCGGATGGCCCAGGAGGAGGCAGAGACACCCTCATGCATGAACAGTGATCAGGGTTGGGAGGGATGTTGGAGGCATCCCTGGGGTGCTCCTGCCTCATTCTTGCCTCCTTCTCACAACCACAGATGACCGGAATAAGGACTCCCTTAGGCCCAAACACACGGGGCTCCCTCCTGAGGGCTAAGGTATAGAAGAGGCATTCTCATTGAAGAAAGCAGGAGAAATGAAATCCCATACACTTTCCAGTTTCTATTTTGTTGTTTCACCTTAAAATGCTGTAGGCAGAAATATACACACAAGGGGACACACACTGTGGCCCTGTGTGACTGAAGTCACTAATTCACACTCATCTAGTTTATCTCCGTCTGTCTGTACATACGTATATACACATGCATATACCTACATGGATTATGACGGACACACATCTCTGTCTATATGTGTGCACATGCAGATTGGTACCTTGGGACTCCTCCCTGGATTTTGGTATTTTAATTAACATGGACAACTAGAAAGTTACACACATGTTGAGAGTTTGGGGACCGATACGTCCTGGCATCTGCACATGGTCCTGGATGCTGGTCTTGGGAGGATGGTCTTGGATGCTGCAGGAACAAGACAAGAAGACCATGAGGGGGCCACCATGGGAAATGACAAAGGGACATGGGGAAGAGAAGCCAGTGGGGGAAGACAGGAAAGGAGAGGCTGGGAGAACAGAGAAGGAAAAAGAAAAAAGGTAGCGGCAGCAAGTCCAGACCTACATCCTATGTTCGTCCAGCAGTGTGTAAAGATAAGCAGGGCCGGGTGTCAGGAGGCTGCCCAGGCAGGTGTGCCTTGGGGCTGAGCGTTGTCTTCCTGGTGCAGCTACACTGCTTCTTGCCTTCGCTAACCAGCCTCCTCTTGGCCTTGTCTCATGTTAATTCACATGAGGCAAGCACTGTGTTGCGTCTCTATGATCATGCAAAGGTTCTGCCTGTCTGCATTTACAATTCAGTAGAAAATACACACACAGAGGGTATGGGGGCGCAACAAGCCTGATGTGTGGTGCACTTCACTAGGACCCTGGAGGGTGGGGCTCCTGGGTGGGTCTGGGGAGTCTGAAGGCTTTGTAGACAGGCTGCAGACAGGATGGAGGTTAGAACAGGCAGACACAGTGCGGATGGCCCAGGAGGAGGCAGAGACACCCTCATGCATGAACAGTGATCAGGGTTGGGAGGGATGTTGGAGGCATCCCTGGGGTGCTCCTGCCTCATTCTTGCCTCCTTCTCACAACCACAGATGACCGGAATAAGGACTCCCTTAGGCCCAAACACACGGGGTCCCTCCTGAGGGCTAAGGTATAGAAGAGGCATTCTCATTGAAGAAAGCAGGAGAAATGAAATCCCATACACTTTCCAGTTTCTATTTTGTTGTTTCACCTTAAAATGCTGTAGGCAGAAATATACACACAAGGGGACACACACTGTGGCCCTGTGTGACTGAAGTCACTAATTCACACTCATCTGGAACGTTTTTACTACAACCAAAGTTTCTAACCACTGAATCAAGGGATGATTAAAGCAGAAATCAATAGACAAATCCATTTTTGAACACTGAATAAACCTTTTTGTAACAATTATATGTTGGTTGCAAGTGGAATGTTCTCTGTTCCTTTGACTTTTGACTATAACTTGTTCCAGAGTAAATCTTGTAAAATTAAGGACATGAATGTTTCTTTGTATCCAGAACTAAATAAGAATTAAAATTTGATGCTTAAATCCGAGGATTAGGAGAGAACTCCGTCCCGTGTACATCTAATGTGTAATAATGAGATATTTATTACTTTTTAAAAAACATTTGGATGGGAAATTATATCTATTGGTGAATATTTGAAATTTTCATGTTTATTTTCCATTAACTTTTGTGAAACAACAAAGAATTACTGTGACGATCTCTGGTTTATTGCCAATTTACCACTTTCTATGTTGCTACTGGATAAGAATTGGTGTTGGAGGTCTCTGAGGAGTGGAAACACAAAACCAACTTCAAGTTTTCTAATTTCTGTTCTTTGAAAGATAATAAAATTGAAGTTATTTGGCCAACATCTGGGAGATTTGACAACACAATGGGTTAGGAGAATTGGCTTAAATTCCCTCCTCACGTTCAGTGATTCCACTTCACTCCTTCAGTAAATGATGTGGTTTCCTGTTGTGAGCTCTGCTGCCATGCCGGGCACATCCCTGAACTTCTAGGGCAGCCAGCTGGGGGTGCCACGTGGCACTTCTGTGTGTCACCACCTGGCCCAGGAGCAGAGGTTGTCACTCCCACTTAGGCACGACTGCACTCCTTGTCACTGGTTATCGAAAATGTGCCTTCATTTTCAGAATAGTGGTGTGTGAGTTTCTGATTATGTAGCAAACCCTTTGATATTTGACTTAGATACTAAAAACATTTGAGTGTGGAGGTTTTGCACTCGTAGATACATTTAAAAGCATGGAATTGGTAATTTAACTACAAGTTTTCTATAACGTACACCTCGTTGATAATACATTTCTGTGAAAGGCTCTTTTCCAGTGTAGATGAACCATGGGTCAAGGTTGGAGAGAAACAACTGTTCTCTAAATAGTCTGATGTTAACTGGCTGTCAATGTGAGTCTGTGGGCAATAAAGAATATTGTGAAAAGTCTCTCATTTGGATGGTGGATCTTGTATTGCCTCATGAAGGAGAGGAGGGGAGTTGGAAGCCTTTCCATAGAAAGCAGATATTCTCAATTATTCCCCAGGAGACCTCTTAAAATACAATCACAGCAGAGTCCTGTTGGGGACACCAAAGGTGTGGGATGAAAATGGCAGATTGACAAAAGCATCCCTGATGGGACTTAGGTAAACTTCTGCCCACTTGGCCTTGGGCAGAATCAAAGGTGGCAGTAGGTTGTGGTTTTTGTTACATACTGGTAGCACACACGGCAGCTTACACATGTGTCAATGGCAGACATTTGAAATCCAAGTGCTCTGTAACACAGAAATGATGAATTACTGTGTACACCCACAGTACACCCACAGTTACTTTTGGGGGCAGATGTCTTCAGGAATGTCACTACCAACTAGCGATGCCAAACACTGGCTTCTTTCTGTGTAAGAATGCAAGGGGGAGAGGTAAAAACTTACCATCTCTGATGGATAAAGCTAGAAAAGGGGCTGGTTTATCAAGTCTCTCCTGTTGCCTCCATTGCACCAAATGGAGCAGAACCCATCGTCCCATCTCTTTCAGCTGGACTTTGGCGGCCATGACTCTTAGAATTTTCTCCCCATTGAAGGGGTAGTCTATTGACCTCCCCTATTGACCTCCCAAAATTCATGGAAAGTGAAAGTGTCAGTTGCTCATCATATCTGACTCTTTGCAACCCCATGGACTGTAACTCACCAGGCTCCCCTGCCCATGGAATTCTCCAGCAAGAATACTGAAGTGCACTGCCATTCTCTTCTCCAGGGAATCTTCCTGACCCAGGGACTGAACCTGGGTCTCCTGCATTGCAGATGGATTCTTTACTATCTGAGCCACTTCCCACAGGCAGAGCTGGTATTTTCAGAAACTTTGGGGGTATTGGGTGCTATTCCACCAATTTTAGCACCCAATACACCGAGGTTTCCTAAAACACCAGCTCTGCTATTGGGAAGTATAGGGGAAATGCTACTAGAGTTCTCAGAGTGATATAATTCCTAGAGAAACAGCTCTCTGCATATCACCAGGGCGGCCTTAGTGTACACAGCTCCCCACATGGACTCCCAACAACCAGTTTATACAAAGACTTTCAATTTTATTTTATTTGTAACAACCATACATGGGACTCGATAAAGGTTACTAACTGAATGAGCTCTAACAGACAGGTTCTCTGTGGCTTTGACACACTCAACTTCTAAATGATCAGCTAGCTAGTTAGGATTGTACACTTGGTACTTTTTGTTGTTCAGTCAGTCGTGTCCAGCTCTTTGCCACCTCACGGACTGTAACCCACAAGGCTCCTCTGTCCATGGGATTTCCTAGGCAAGACTATGGGAGTGGGTTGCCATTTTCTTCTCTGACACTTGGTACTAATTTGATTATTATTATTTTTTGCATATATCAAATAGACACAATGACTGTTTTGGGGTATTTTTCATTCAGATTGATTGAAAGTGTTGTGCTACTTCAAAAAAAAGTTGAGGTTATGGTGCAGTGTTATATTACTATTAGTGCCAGAGAGCTGGAGCCCCCAAGCAACTCAGAACTAATATATAAAGTTCTTAAGTCATTTCACCACTGAAGACAAAATGTAATACTCAATATTTTGGCTCCCTAAGGCAATTTTGTTGTTATGTTCTTAACCCGGTATCTTAATGCTTAACTTTTCTATAAATGCTCTCAGTTTCTCAGGCTGTTTGACAAGAGAATAAGTTCCTTTTCAGTGATGTAATTAACACAACTGAAATGCCACTGATGAGTATGTCCTTGAAAACAGGATTTATCTCCATCAGCAACAAAAATTAAGAAAGATGTTGGGTGGTACGTGGTCACCCAGGACCCATGAAAACGTTCCTTTATAAAGAGGAGCTGGCACAAGATAACAAAGAGGAATCCCTTTTTCTCTGAAAAGTTACTCATGTGCTAAGGCTTCTCTTTTAGTCTTTACTCAGGCAAAATTCCCACCGAACCTAAAAACTTCAGGGGTTCTGAATTGAGGCTTACACAGCTAAGCATCCTTTGGAAGGTTCCTTTTTATCTTTTTTAAAAATGAAGGACTCAGTACATCAACTACATACTTACAACAACTCTGAAATTTGTATATTTTCATCCATTTGTACTTTATGAAGAATCCTTGGGGATGACTGTGTACAAAAATGCCTTCTAAGTAATTCCTTCTAAAGGTAAAGAGTGATACAGGGTCAACCTGTGTTAAAATGAAAGATTACAGTCTTGCTACATCTCTCTGAAGAAAGCACAAGCTGCCAGATCACAGTTAAACTGCTCTAATGGTCAAGGTCAGGGTCAGCTTTCGGGAATCCACGAGGCTGTTGACGGCCCCAGCTGCTCAGCTGTAACAGCACAGGGGGCTTACTAACTTGTTGCTTTTATGATACAGATTCAAACTCAACACAGGATCACAGCACTGTCCTATAAGCATCTTCGAATTCAACAGAAACTCCCCATTACGTTGGAAAGGTGAAATGGGCCAGGGGTCTGTCCTCTGCTTCTCCCTCTTGGATTCTTTTCTTGACTGGTGTGGGGCACAGGCTCCTGGAATACCTTGGCTGGCTTTTCTAGGATTTGGAGAAACCCCAAACAACCAGGTAATTTGGCTAATTTGACTTTTGGATGAGCTTAAGATTCCTTAGGGAGAGATGACTGAGGGGGAGAAATGACAAGCAGGGGTCCCCTTGGGGGACGTACTCCACAGAACTCACTCGTTCTCTCCTGGATCCTCCAGACACTGTCAAGGGCATCTCAGGACAGTTGGGGGTCAGATGTATACATCTGAGACCAGCCTCGGACAAACCCTTTTAGAGGGGTTGCACTTTCAACATCTGCTTAACGTGACACTTTGTGTCAGTCTGAAGAGCTTGCGACTGGCTTGTCCACCTAGTTCCCAGTCACATCCTCATACTTGGTGGCTCAGCCAGAACTTACTTGTACTCCCTGTTACATAATGACACCATGTACTGCAGCTTACACAAGAACCAGTGGCAGACATTTGAAATGCAAGTGCTCTGTAACACAGAAATGACGACTGTACAGCCTCCATCCGTGCACAGTGAGTGTAGTGTACAGTCCCTGAAAAGCATCCTGGGACGATGATGTTCCTGGGAAACACACGACACAGTGTGTGTGATCCAACACCTTCCCTGTCCAGACAGAGGCCAGAGGGGAGGGAGGATTCAGGAGAAGGTGTCTGCTGACATCAGCAGCTTGGTACATGTGGAAGACCCTAGAGCCTAAATGGACAAGGCACGGTGTCCGCACTGAAATGCAGGTGTCCGCACTGAAATGCATCGGCAGTTCCTTGGGTCCCCTCCTTAAGAGACATCCACACCAGGCCAGGCTGTTGGCAGAACAGCTTTCTCGAGTCCCAGATCTGGAAATACTCCCATGAGTGAGGCAGCAATCCAGAAGAACATGGCTGCAGGGTTGCTCGCTGCTCTTCCTGTGGCGATGCAAGGACCCCAGGTTCCTTGAGGCCCACACCCTCACTTGTAGATGACTCCATTCTGCAGGGTTTTGTTTCTGTCGGTGATGCAGGGGGAGGCGGCCGTTTGGGGGAGATCTTCCTTGCTTTTGGGGGAAGGGCTGCTGTTATTGCTGCCGCTGGATTTACTTCTGCTTGGGTCGAGAGCAGGCTGGATGGGTGAAGAGTGGGCTCCCCGACCCCTGACCAGGCAGGTGCAGATAAGTCGGAAGAAGGCCCGCCGCATCTCTTGCTGGCCAGCGTGTAGATGACGGGGTTCATGGCAGAGTTGAGCACGGCCAGCACAATGAACCACTGGGCCTTGAACAGGACAGCACACTCCTTCACCTTGCAGGCCACATCCACAAGGAAAAGGATGAAGAGTGGGGACCAGCAGGCAATGAACACGCTCACCACGATCACCACGGTCCGCAGCAGGGCCATGGACCGCTCTGAGTTGTGCGGGCTGGCCACCCTGCGGCTGCTGGACTTCACCAGGAAGTAAATGCGTGCGTACAGGATCACGATAGTCACCAGGATGGCTGTGAAGATGCTGATGCAGAATGCGATGTACTTCTTGGAGTAGAGGGGCAGGATGGTGGAGCAGTCGGGGAGGTTGTGCAGGCAGTTCCAGCCCAGGATGGGTAAGGCGCCCAGCGAGAAGGCGATGAGCCAGCACATCCCGATCAGAAGAAACACGCGGTGCTTCTTGTTGGCATCGTACGGCCTCATTTTGATCATGGTCAAGTGTCTCTCGATAGCAATGGCCAGCAGGCTACAGGTGGACGCCCCAAGGGCCACAAACATGCTGCCTTCCCGTAGGAACCAGACCGTCAGGGAGAGGCTCAGCGTCCTCTTGCCCGACATCAGAATGTTGACCTTGTAGGCTATGCCGGCCAGCAGGTCGCAGAGGGCTAGATTACCAATGAAAAAGTACATGCGGTTGTGGAATTTATTGTTTTTCCAGATGGCAATCAAGACCATCAGGTTCTCCAAGACAATGAAGCTGCAGATGATCAAGAACAGCACGGTAGTGAGTGTGCTGCCGTCGGGGGCGTCCTTCAGCCTGTCCTCCAGCTTGCCGACGTAGCTGTAATGTTCGTGCAGGGTTTCGTTGGAGGTATAAGGTCTGGGGCGTGGCGTGAGAATCAGCGCCATCACTTGGAACTCACAATCAGTTAGCTCCTAAATCCACCAGAGGGCGCCCTGAGAACGTCCATTTCCAGGGAAACCAATCCTTTCTGCTTAGGCTGCAACAGGGATCCAGGCCAGCACAGGCTAGGGTGTTGAGAATAGGCTCCTACGAAAAGATAAAAGGAGAGTGATAAAGTAACAGCACCTAAGAACAACAGCAGCAACAGAGGTGGAGAAAGTCACTAAAAATGCTGAAGCATTTGGATGGCTGGTCCATAAGGGCCCAAAGAGGGCCTTTAACCCAGGCCAGCTTCCTATGTGACTATGGAGACCAGAGGAAGCAATTCCGTGTCTACAGTTGCCAAGGAGGGAAATTCTGTGATCGAGTACTGCCATCATTCAATCATGTAATCCAAACACACGGATTTAAACCCAAAGAACCCACCTGGAAATCTCAAGGACTTAAGAAAGCTAACCAGTTCGTATTCATCTACTGTGCATGCATACATGCTAAGTCGCTTCAGTTGTGTCCAACTCTGTGTGACCCTATGGACTATAGCCTGCCAGACCCCTCTGTCCATGAGATTCTCCAGGCAAGAATATTGGAGTGGGTTGCCATGCCCTCCTCCAGGGAATCTTCCCAACCCAGGAATCGAACCTGCATCTCTGTGTCTCCTGCATGGGCAAGTGGATTCCTTACCACTAGCACCACCTGGGGAGCCCCATCTCCTGCACAGGAGCTGGTAAACCCTTATTTCCAGTTAGTGAGAGAGAAACAGAGATTATGTCAGGTCTAAAAAATAGGATGGAATTCAGAATAAGGCCCCCTGAATTTTGAAACCTCCTTGATGGGTTTTGGAGCAGTGTTGTAGGAGGTAGTCACACTTCCCTGGAATCCCTGGGACCAAGGCCAAGACCAGAAATCTAGATGGCCCCCAGGTCTGCCCCACAGAGAGCTCAGAGACAAACCATCTGGTCACCAAAGGAAGAGCAGCACAGCCCACACATGGCCCACAGGGCCACTCCCTGAGCGAGCAGCTAATCGTGGAGCCAGGGGAAGAAAGAATACAAACCTGCATAAGTGGAATCAAGCGCTACTGAGACTAAAGGAAGAAGAGCAAGGACAAGCAAGTGGATTTTTGAGTTTGGCTTAAAATTCAGAGTTTAGATAGAACTGTCGAAACTGCCAAAACTCAATCGGTGTGTGTGAATGGAAAGAAACAACCAGTCTGGGAGCACTAGTGAGGGTGGGGCAGAGGGCCCAAGAGCCAGGCTTCCAACGGCCCTTCCCCTGCGGGACCTCTACGCACCCCCCACCCCCACGTGGCTTTGTCCAAAGGCTTCTTGTGGGGTCCGAGGCAGAGCAGACCCAGCTACCAAAGTAGAAATGGTTTTCGCTAAATGCACTGATTCTAAATGAAAACTATTTGAATATTTAAATATATAATTAAACAAGGTCAATTTACATCAGCCTACTGTGTGGATCTGGTGAAGTTTTTTAACTTTTGTAAGTTTAAGTCACAGCCCTTTGTCTTGGTGACACATGGACCACTCTCCAGAGAAGTGGGGCTCTGCATTTTGGGGTGCAGTGGAATCTGAAGGCCTGGTACAACGCTGAGCTCATTCCAGAGAAGGCTTCAGTGGCAGGGGGACCCTGGGGCTCAGCCTGGGTCGCTGCTGTGTGAGTGAGAAGCAGAGGCAGCTCCAGACAGAGCTCCCTGACCAAGGGCCCTCCAGGTGGATACTTTCCTGCCACTCAGGTGCTGGTTCAGGGCCCTGAGGATGTTGTCAAGCCTCCACTCCCTTAATTTAGGGGAGCCTGGTTTTCTGACATGAGCAAAGATGGCCCCACTGCTTCTTTGCAGGGATTTCTTCTAGTGTCCTGGAGGTTTGTGTGTGGCTTATTGTGGAAACCACATGAGCCCCTGGTGTCTCAGTGAAGTTTGAGGTCACGGAGGGCTGGGAGTCAACTTTACCACCAAATATTGGGGCCTGCCAAGGTCTCCACATAGCTGATGAGCCTCGGAGGCAGCACCGACCCTGGGGCTGTCTCCCCTCACCCGGGGGCCCTGGGAGGCTTCATGCAGGAGGCAGGCTCCCTATCCAGCCTGGTTCCCCCTGCTTTGGTCTGTGATAAGGGGCCTGGTCTCCCAGAGACATAAGCAGGGGTGGTGGGGGTCAGCTCGTGGGCCACTCTCCCCCAACAGCTTACCTCTTTTCCATTTTTATTTAAATCGTGCCCATCCTTAAGGCTCCAGGTCAACTTCAACCAGCTCTATAGCATTTTCTGGAACCATCCTGGCCCAGCACACCACTTTTTAAAACAAACTGCAAACTGTTTTATAAGGATAGAGATAGGAGCAGCAGCTGACACTCTCGGAGTACTTTCCTGGAGCCCCTTATTTCACCCTCTCCATCTCTCCCCTCATAGCACCGCGTACATTAACGGTGCCCGGTGAATGCCTGTGCCCCTCGTTGCTGCTCATCTAAGTGCTCTCGTCTGTGGGCACTGAATGGAGTCTCTGTGCTCCCACTTTGCTGACCCTTCCTGGCTGTCGTAGGAAACCAGGCACCGGAGAGCCTAGCCACCTGGTTATCTTTCCAACACCTCTCACCCCAGAGCACAGCCCCGAGAGGGTGCTTGGCATTCCCGTATGGATACCCTGTCACGGCACCACGTGTGTCCTTGTTCACAGAAAAGGCGTGACCCAAAGGCAGGGAAGAGGGACACACGAGCTGCTCCAAGGAGAGTCACAAAGCGGCAGCACCCTGGGAGGGGCTGTTTTTCTTCTGATGGCAGTGGGGTCATACAGCTGGCCCGAGGGCCCTCCAACACTCCATCCCCACCCCCGTGCTTGCCTCTGCCACTCCAGGCCACCGGCTGCCATGTCCAGGTGGCCGCCCCTCTATCCCAGGACTTGATGCTGGTGAGCATAACGTGAGGAGTTATGATGGTGACCTAGCACCAGAACAGCCTGAATAATAAGAATGTACAAACATTACAGAAAAGGAGAGCAATGTGAATTGTATCATAATTTCCCCCACACCGAGGCGAAACAGCTCCAGGAAACTGCATCTGAAAGCCTTCTGGGAACAGGGTATGTCCGAAGTTTCTCTCCTGTGCCCTAGTTTGCCTGCGATAACTCCATGGCCTTAAATACCTCATGGCCCCCTCGAGATAGTCTCTGCCCCTCCGACTGTGCTCTACAGGACAGAGAGCAGGGCTGCGAGTCCCTTTAAAATTGCTGGCTGTGGACTCCTCTTGGGAATAAAGGGTGGAGGAAGTACACCGCAGGCTCCACAGACTCACATTCATTTTTTCCCCTTCAATATGTAGAGTTTTGATAAACTTGAGTAGAAGCTACGAAAGAAAACAATAAAAACGAATACCCAGCAAGAAAATAACCAAAATGACAATAGTTTAAGATGTGCCAGAAACCCATCAAAACCATGAATCCTGAGGGTGAACACATTTTCCCATTAATGCTCGATTTATAATTTCCCTTAATTAAATATGTATCACTCAAGGAGCATATTTTCTCAGAACATCTTTTATTATAAAATACCGACCTCCACACTGTGCGCAACTGGATGATACCCATCTCTCTTTGGAGCCCAAGAGCTTATTTTCTTTGGGTTATTAACATTAAAAAGCTGATCCCATCTGAGAGTTACATGCCGGGCCAAAGATTAGATTGACTTTGGATAGATCTGAATGCCACTATGCATGGTCAAAACCGTCTCATGGGTGAGTTCCTGCCTCCATCTGGAGGGACGCAACACAGACTCCAAGTCTGGGGGGAGAACGCTCTGCCCCCTCCCTGGTCCTCGAATCTTTGAGAGTCAGCTGGCTCTGCTCACGGAAAGGTGGGCATCGGCCCTCCATGGCTCACCCATCCTGCTGCTGCCAGTCACTGCAGGAGTGCTGGGCACTGTGGGCACCAGGGTTCCTGGGATACCCAACCTTTCCTATCCCTCATGGCCTCTTCTAGTCACTAATCACCAGAATGGCACCCCTCTCTGGACTTCTTATCCCTTAGAGTAATTTAGCCTGTGTCTGACCCCACATAAATGGAGTCATGAAGCTGTGCCTGGCATCTTCTTCTCAATGTGATGTTCCTGTGAGCTTCCTGCTCCACGTGAGTCACGCAGAGCAATGTGGGTAACTCCTTCCCATTGCTCCTGCTGTGTGGACGGATACATTCTGGGCTGTGGACATGGAGTGGTTTCCCTGTGCCGTGGTCCTCGGCAGTGCAGTTAGGACGAGTTGAGGATGTCCCCCACGGTGAGCATGTGCCTGTGTGCCAAGGGGTACCATGGACTTCCTACTGCTGATGTCTAGTCTGGGTTTTGATGAAGGGTCCCCTCACAGAGGCTTATGGATCTCAGCCAGTGGTCCTGAGAACTGTCTTTGTGGGTAGCTGGAGAAGTCCCCATCGAGGGTGAGAGTTACGCGTTACAAACATTCACATTTTATTTTAAAAGATAAGTGTCTGGGGCTGGTAGTGACCAGACTAGTATCTGCCTTTCCATTGTAAAAACTGGATCACTGCTTAATTTCCACCTGCATACTGAAAAATACAGCCTGATGCTGAAAATGTGGCTGGGTGCCAGCTAGTCGTGTACATATTCAAAAAACTTAGCCAGTTATAGAAGACACGTGGGTGCTCCTAATCATGCGCAGCAGTCTTCCAACAAACCCAGATTCCCACAGAGCTGTGCCTGAGAGCAGGCCTTGCTTATATCCGTAAGCAGAGCTCTCCCTCCCAAACTGTGCTCAGGTCATCCAGAACCCGCAGACTTCTCCCCTCACTCACTCTGAGTGAGGATTTGACTGCCTGCATTTCACTGTGAAGGTAATCTGCCCACTCCTGGGCTTGCCTTCCTTCTATTCAACAGAGACCTGCTACCTAGGAGTTTTCACTCCATCCTCATTCAGGTGGGGTCTTTGAGTCTACCTCAAGGCATTCCAACACCAAGGCTTTTCTTTCTGCAGAGAAGGAATATGACACTTTCTAGAAGGTGGTTCATAGGGGTGTCACCTCATTCCCCTCCCTCCATTCCAAGGAAGAACATCTGTTGGGGGAGGAGGAGGGGGCCAGGCAGGGCCCGATGGATTCCAGATGTGTTTTCCATGCTGGAGAGTCACTTTCTCTACTCACGTCACTTTGAAAAATAAACAAACTATAAAAAGAAGGAAAAGGGAAAAAAACAAAACAAAGGAAAATATTTCACCAGTCTGGGGTCTGTCTCTTTTTCTTTGTAATGGCCAAAAAAAAAAAAAAAAAAAAAAGGCACAATAAGATAGTGAGACATTGATTTCTCCTGGTAAGATGCAAGGCGTTATATTTTTAAAATGCTATATTCTCCCAGTTCATCCCACAAACTGAATTAAAACACAAAGCATTTGTCCACAAGTAAAATTTCTTGGAAAGCAAGGTTTTTTTCCCCCCACTTAGAAGAATTTAGAAAGGAAATAATGAGTTGGCTGCTTCATGGACCCAACAAAATTCCTTTGCTAATGAGTACTTCCCTTCACTCAGGGGTTTCTTAGGTGACCTCACTCTGCTTTCAGAGATGGTTCATGACAAGAGGTGCTACATACTCAGCCTTGCATGCCTGCATGTTGCTCTGGACCCATTAGTGGAGCGCCTGGTGAGAAAGGCTGTTACAGACAACCATATCAGGATTCTACATCTTCCCCTTTCTTTTCCAGATTGCAGAAGTGAGTTTGTCCCTGGTCAGATTTCCTACTTTTTACGCAGCTTCTCCAAAGGTTATTCTCTCAGCAAACAAGGCTCAGATGCTAACAGAGATCTGACAGCAGTCCAGGGAGTCCCATGTATGCAGGTTGTGCCCACAACCAAGTCCAGCCTGGACATCTGCCTCTCTGCATGGTCTCCTGGGCATCCAGGCTCATCAAGCTGAGGGCAAATGCTTTTGATGCAAGAGGTCTTTTTCTTTATTGCTTTTCCACCAAAGCAATGGTTTCTCGAAGTTTCTCTTCTCTGCTTGTTCTAAGGAAGGGTACAGGACTGAGTTCCTACCAAGGCTGTCATGAATCAAAGTGTGTGGAAATGAGTTCCTCTAGGCACACGAAAATGAGAGGTGTCCTGGGCAGGAAGTGGTAACCGCGGGGCTCCTTTCATCCGTTCCCACAGTAGCACCCTGCTCTGTGGCATGCATGTGCACTGTGCGCTGTGCCTTGCAGGCGCCACGGCTGAGACCGCCACAGCATCTGCTTCCAAATGGACACAGGAGGAAACTGAGCCTGTGGCGCAGCTTGGAAGAGGCTGCGCTGGGCTGGATGCCCATGTCATCGGACTCCAGTGCACCACATTCAGGATAAGCTCTTCCAGGAGATGTCGCCTTTCCACCTGTTCCTCACTATCTAGCGACACGGGTGTCACCAGCATACTTGGAACCGAACTACTTCTAGCGACTATGCTAGCAAAATGCTGGAATGCTGAATGTGGGGGCTTGACTGAAATATATGGAAAACTCTGACCCCAAGAAAATGGAGCAGCATCTTCAAGGCCAAAGAGCCTACAAATGACTCAGGATTCCCACTCCAGTTCGCAGTTCCAACCAAACGTTAGAACCACCCAGTGGGTTCCACACCCTCCTCTGAACAACCTTGTCACTGATTTACCTGACTGGCTATTCCCTGGCCTCTCCAGATGCCACTGTCATTCTTCAAAAACAGAATAAAAATGAAACAAAAGAAACTTTATGCCTAGTAACTATGACAAGTTAAAAAGTATTATTAACTAAAGCTAGACAGAAAAAGTCTAGCATATCATCTCCAAAAGCTCGTGGAATATCTCTTTTTCATTTATTTATTTTTTAATTGGCGGATAATTGCTTTTCAATATTCTGCTGGTTTCTGCCATACATCAACACGGAATCAGCCATAGGTGTACATATATGCCCTCCCTCTTGAAGCTCCCTCTCACCTCCCACCTCATTTCACCTCTCTAGGTTGTCACAGAACACCTGATTTGAATTCCCTGCTTCAAATAGCAAATCTTCACTGGTTATTTAATTTTACATATGGTAATGTGTCTATTTCAATGTTCTTAAGGTAATTAACGAATTTTACAGAAAACATATGGCAAGGGAATAATACAAAATGGCTCCAAAACTGATAAGAAAGGAATCAGGAAACCAAATGTGAAGAAACAGAAAGCCTTGTGTAGCCCAGGGGCAGCTCAGTCTCGGCTAACTGGCCAACACAGTAGATTGCCCCAGGCTGCCATGCCAGCTGTAGAATCCCAAGTCCTGGCAGAGAAAAAGGTTTCTCCAGTTGGGCAACAGCAGATGTTTCAAGACTATTTTATGCTCAAATTGCCATGTCTTTGTCACAAAAATATATGCATACACAGTAGGTCTTGAAACATTTTTAGGGGGTCGAAGAGATACCGTGGAATCAAATTAGTGTCATAATTTCCAGGTAAAGGAAAATCAGTCCTTGAATTTTGAGACATAAAGTCATTAGGCCAATTCATAAGGTGGGCCTTGTACAAGAAATAGTAGCTTCACTATCCACGTATGGTAGAAAACTAGGAGAGTCAGGCATTTAATGGAATTCACAAATATAAAGAGGAAAGCAGTACTTTCAGAGATGAATACTGGGCGAGGAATCGTTGCTTCTATATCTTAAGGGCTGATTTTGCGTTTCGGATCCCTGGTGTCAGGAGACTAGAGTGCCTGGACTAGTGGGCCCAAAGTGAAAGTTTTCTGACTGAGAAAAACCCAATGTGTGGTTCACCTATGGTAACAAAAGTATTCAAACTGGCACTGAGCTCTGCATCAGCGAGTCCACAACTCTTTGAGTACCACACACACACACACACACACACACACACCCACACCCCAGAACCACCACCATCCTCATTAGTCATATACCCACAGATCATAATCCTGCCCTTGTACTTTCTAGGAATTAAGTTTTTCTTAACCATGCCTGTAAGATTTTCATCAATGAAGAAAGGAATGTTGTAAAGATAAATCATGAAGACATAATTCTTTGGGGCTTCCCTGATGGCTCAGATGGAAAAGAATCTGCCTGCAATGGGGGTTTGGATCCCGGAGAAGGGGATGGCTCCCCACTCCAGTATTTTTGCCTGGAGGATTCTATGGATAGAGGAGCCTGGTAGGCTACAGCCCATGGGGGTGTGAAAAATCAGACAGAACTGAGCGACTAACGCTTTACTTTCAGGATTCTGTACAATGTCTGCAACTTCTAACTCCAGACTTTAAACAGATGCCTAATTCTGGAAGCACCCAGAACTCCAGAAGAGCCAGACTCACTCATGCTCTTCATCTTCAGAGTAAAGCATGTTCCCTTCAAAAATCCAACAAGTCCCTCTCTTACATCTAAATATAAATGCACCACAAAGAAATATGTCCTTGGCAGTGCCCAAAGTCAGGAAGAGAGAAAGTAAGGAGAAGGAGGAGAGAGAACAATTCGGAGATTATGGTGGGAGCACGGGGTTAAGTGGCAAAGTTAGCACTTTCCTGCAATCGTCGAAGAAGGACCAGTCCAGTCGCTTCCCCGGACTTATCTCAGATATGAGTATAACTTACTAATCTTCCCTGGGAACCTCATTACCGCACCGTAGAACTTTTGTCTTCCAGAGTCCTCTTCTCATCCCCCCAACCCCGCCCCCCGCCCCGTTCCGACAGCCCCGACTGCCTTGTTTGAGAAATAGAAGGAAAACTGGAACTTTGTGGCGAAGAAAATAAAATAGAACGATTTCCCCAAGAGAACAAGAACACACACTTCCAGAGCCCCCAGGTCCGCATTCCAGGCAGTATAAACTTAATCATCCCAGGAAAAGGACCCATGGCGTGTCTCTGTGAAGTCACTTCTCCTTCATTTGGCGTTTAAATGCTCTAACTGTAGTTAAAAAAGGAGCCATCCCCACTTCCCCTGCCCGGGTTCAGTCCCCAGAATGGACGACCAGGTGGGAGTGGGCGATGCTGATGCGGTGGGCTCGCCCGCCCAGGTCCACGTCGCGATGGGCTGGATGGCCTGGAAGACGGGCTGGAAATCCGTGAGAAAAGCGGACCCAGCTGCCCCCACCCAGCCCGGGGGCCCCCGGCCTTCTGACCCGCCGGCTCACCTCTATCCCAGAAGGGCGCTCGGACCCTCGGCATCTTGGCACCCCTTCCTCCCCTCCCGGTGCCGGGGCTCCGGACAGACTTGGCGCTCGGGGCTGGGGACCGTGCCCGGGCCGCAGAGTCTCGCTTGGGTTACTGCGGCCACCGCGCTGGGCGCCGGGTTCCTGTCGCGTGTCTCCTAGACCGGCTTCCTCAGCCTCTGCCCTCGCCGGCCCCGGCGCAAACTTTTCCAGCTAACCTCGGGGGCTGGGCCCGCGCCCCGCCTCCCCGCCCGGCCGTCCAGCCCTCATCTCCCCGCGTCCCAGCCCCTTACTCCCACCCCCGCAAGACCCTCCTACCCGGGCCTCCTCCCCCACC
>SJYC01140506.1:0-40350 GCA_006408675.1 Madoqua kirkii
GCCCCTGCATCCCACTTTCGCTCCCGGCTCCCGCCCTCGCCCCCCAAGGCCTTTATCCTTCTCCCCGACTGCCACCCCCGGAGTGTCCCGGCCTTTCGTGTCCGCCCCTGCAGTCGAGCCTCTGGCGGGCCCCGGACATTCTCCTGTCGCCCCCGCCTCCCTCATCAGTCCCCCCCAGAGCTTGGCTCGCCCCTCCGCCTCTGTCCCAGAACTGCCCTTCAGATCCTCCGCCCTTCCGAGGAGTTCAAGGCTGCCGACCTCTGCCCAGCACCCAGCGGGGAAGGTCCAAACCGGATCGGGTACTAGGCTTGGACCGGCTGCATTGAGGGCGAGGATCTGGCAGATTATTGCTGTTAGTTTCATCATCATCATCATCTTTGTCGCGATCACGATCATTTTTGGTTGAAATTGACTGACTTGAGGGGAGACATCTGGCCACATTTTGATTTGAACCCTGCGCCTACCACCTCCCTTCTGCTCTGAGCCTCCAGCGTAGAGGCTGTTTCCCGGAGGGCACACACGCTCTGAATCCCTGAATCTACCCGGGGCACAAGAGCTCGTGGGCCTGCGGGGGCAGATCTCAGCAATTCGCCTCCCTTGTGTGTATGAATGGGACAGTCTTCTTTAGCTTCCTAAAGAAGAATCCCCCGGGAAGGGGACGACCAACTCTACTGGAAAGGAAAAGTGAAGGTCCTGCGTAAGTGAACACAGAACAACCCCCCAAGCTTCTAGCCGGAGGGAGAAAGAGAGATGGGCGGTTGGGAGAGGGCGGCGGAGGAGGAAGGGTTAGGAGGAAAGGAGAGAGGCAGGAAGAAGAAACCAGAAGGCCTGATACCATAGCAAGGCTGTGCATTCCTGGGAGGAGGGGACTGGGACCACAGGGGTCCCTGGAGCAAGTTGGGGAGTTGCTCAGTTACCAGCCAGTGATTTGCTCTCTTGCTTCTAGAGGAGGAGCCCCAAGCATCCTTCCCCTTGAGCTGGGAGCAAATGCCCATTAGGGGTGGGACTGAGCCCTGATGGGTAGGCGAGGGAAGGCAAGTTGCCAGTGCTTCTACCTGCCTTTTGAGTTGGTCCCTGTGTCAGACTTTATTTTGGGGGGCTCCAAAATCACTGCAGATGGTGATTGCAGCCATGAAATTAAAAGACATTTACTCCTTGGAAGAAAAGTTATGACCAACCTAGATAGCATATTCAAAAGCAGAGACATTACTTTGCTGACTAAGGTCCGTCTAGTCAAGGCTGTCGTTTTTCCTGTGGTCATGTATGGATGTGAGAGTTTGACTGTGAAGAAGGCTGAGCGCCGAAGAATTGATGCTTTTGAAGTGTGGTGTTGGAGAAGACTCTTGAGAGTCCCTTGGACTGCAAGGAGATCCAACCAGTCCATTCTGAAGGAGATCAGCCCTGGGATTTCTTTGGAAGGAATGATGCTAAAGCTGAAACTCTAGTACTTTGGCCACCTCATGAGAAGAGTTGACTCATTGGGAAAGACTCTGATGCTGGGAGAGATTAGGGGCAGGAGGAGAGGGGGACAACAGAGGATGAGATGGCTGGATGGCATCACGGACTCGATGGACATGAGTTTGAGTGTACTCCGGGAGTTGGTGATGGACAGGGAGGCCTGGCGTGCTGCAATTCATGGGGTCACAAAGAGTCGGACACGACTGAGTGACTGAACTGAACTGAACTGTTGAGAAACCCCAGCCCTGGAGAAAGAGGAGTGTTGGTGTGGGTTTGCAGATCTGTTGGCTTTTGTCGCTCAGTGGAGGGCTGGTGCTGCCCTCGCCTTGCTTCCACTTAATCTACTCTGAGTTCCCTCTGATCTCCTTCCAAGCTGGATCCTGTGCCAGCTCTGAGAAGCCATTTCTGCTCCAGATTACAAGGGGAACCAAGTGTGCTTTCATCTTTACACTTCTACACCAGCAAGTCAGAAAAAGAAGAGGAGAGATCACACATTTTCAGCCAATGACCAGAGTAAAAAGACAGAGTATTGGCCATGATGCCTGCTGCTGCTGCTGCTGAGTCACATCAGTCACGTCCGACTCTATGCAATCCCATAGACGGCAGCCCACCAGGCTTCCCTGTCCCTGGGATTCTCCAGGCAAGTACACTGGAGTGGGTTGCCATTTTCTTCTCTAGGGGATTATCCCAACCCAGGGATCGAACCTAGGTCTCCTGCATTGCAGGCAGACGCTTTACTGTCTGAGCCATCACAGTATGTAGAGGTAAACTGATATAACAACATGTTAGCAGTAATTGGATCACCAAGGTGGATGGGGAGACTTGTGTTATGTGTTTCCTTTCTCTAAGAGCTTGAAATTTTTCCATGATAAAAATTTAGAGAAAAATAAAATGTGAGGTTCAGTTCAGTTCAGTTCAGTCAATTCAGTCGCTCAGTTGTGTCCAACTCTTTTCCACCCCATGAATCACAGCACGCCAGGCCTCCTTGTCCATCACCAACTCCTAGAGTTCACTCAAACTCATGTACATCGAGTCAGTGATGCCATCCAGCCATCTCATCCTCTGTTGTCCCCCTCTCCTCCTGCCCCCAATCCCTCCCAGCAGCAGAGTCTTTTCCAATGAGTCAGCTCTTTGCATGAGGTGGCCAAAGTATTGGAGTTTCAGCCTCAGCATCAGTCCTTCCAATGAACACCCAGGGCTGGTCTCCTTTAGCGTGGACTGGTTGGGTCTCCTTGCAGTCCAAGGGACTCTCAAGAGTCTTATCCAGCACCACAGTTCAAAAGCATCAGTTCTTCAGTATTCAGCTTTCTTCACAGTCCAACTCTCACATCCACACATGACCACTGGAAAAACCATAGCCTTGACTAAGTAATTAAAAAAAATTCTCCATCTCTGTGCTCAAACTATCAAATCAAATCTAGGCTTATGGGGATAAAATTAAAAGATACGATCATTTATGTCTGTATACTTTTGAAAACCACATGATTCCAGACTTGAATATAATTTGAGCAAATATGTATTATCATGTGGACTTCCCAGGTGGCGCTAGTGGTAAAGAACCTACCTACCAGTGCAGGTAAACCGAAGAGACTTGAGTTTGATCCGTGGGTTGGGAAGACCCCCTGGAGGAGGGCATGAGAACCCACTCCAGTATTCTTGCCTGGAAAATCCCACAGACAGAGCAGCCTGGTGGGCTACGGTCCATTGGGTCGCAAAGAGTAGGACTCAACTGAACACACAGACACACACACACATTATATTCTTATGTGTAGTTTTTTGAAAAGAAATACAGTTTATTTTTACAGCACATTAGTGCCTGAAACATGGGCTTCAGGTGCCACATGGTGGAAAGACATCCAGTTTTAAGACTCTAACCCCCAGGGAAGGCTTCCCCAGCAGAGCTGAGATGCTGCAGAAGAAGCTGTAGGAACAGAGAAGCTGGGAAAACCAGACACTTGTGCCAGAAATGCACCTTCTTTCCTCCCTACTTGCCTCTGCCTCTTGGATCTCTGTCTTGCTCTCATCCTGAGTGAGTGTACCTGCTACTTTTTGGGGGGTTTCAGAGGTTGATTTTTAAAGATGCAATGTGGTGTGAGTTCACACATGTGGACAAGTGGTGGGAGCTCTGGGCAGGGGGTGGGGTAGGGTAGATTGGCCACAGGGAAGGGTACCCAGTAGAAAAGAGCCCCTGGGGGGCCCTGGTCTTGTGGTTTCCAGCAGATCACCACAGTGGAAGTTATTTACATAGTGCTGGAGAGAAATTGAGTGAAAGTGACTCAGTCATGTCTGATTTTTTGCCACCCCATGGACTATACAGTCCATGGAATTTTCCAGGCCAGAATACTGGAGTGGGTAGCCTTTCCCTTCTCCAGGGGATCTTCCCAACCCAGGGATTGAACCGGGGTCTCCTACATTGCAGGTGGATTCTTTACCAACTGAGCTATCAGGGAGAGAAATAGCTCTAAAACATCGACCTGAATTGGATCTGCAACATGGAAATTGGCCTTTTGTACCTAATAACCCTGGCTGGGGCCAAGTGAAGCCAGGCTGTCTCACTGTCAGAACTCTTTCCTAGTGAGCTTTCTTTCTTTGACAGAGATTCCTATCAAAGCTGGCCTTCACAACTTTGTGACTTTCATAGTTATTACATCACCTGTCCCCATCTTTATGCCTCATCCATCCCCTTTTCAGTGGAGAACCAACAGATTCCAGGAATTGTTCTTTTCACATTTCATATTTGGTGAGGCTGTTTCTAATATTCAGACACCTAATTAGTGTGTGTGTGTTCATGTAAGTGTGTAACTGTCTATATGTGTGTGCATTGGGTGTGGGTGTATGAGTGTATGTGTATATGTATTTGTATACATGTATGTATGTGCCTGCATGCATAAGTGTGCTTATCCTCCCGGGAGGATAAGCCCATGGATCCTGTAGTATAGTACAAAATAAATATTTGGTTTTTGCTCCTGATTCTTCGGGCTTCCCTGGTGGCTCAGACGGTAAAGAATCTGCCTGCCAATGCAGGAGATGGAAGAGATGCAAGAGATGCAGGTTCAGGCTCTGGGTGAGGAAGATCCCCTAGAGGAGGAAATGCAACCCACTCCAGTATTCTTGCCTGGGAAATCCCATGGACAGAGGAGCCTGGCAGGCTACAGTCTAGGGGGTTGCAAAGAGTTGGATGCCACTGACAGAACTCCTAGGATCCTCAAATCTATTGTCTTTTGCCTGCTAATGAGATGGCTGGTGGTTGGGGCCCTGGAAAGCTTCAGGATGGGGGCTGGTTAAGAGGAACCAGCCATGTGATTACAGAGTTGGAACTTTCAGCCCCATTCTGGTGAGGAGGTGGCTGGAGATAATCACCAATGGCCAGTGATTTAATCAATGAAGCCTATGTAGTGAAACCTCCATGGAAGCCCCTACACAACTGAGCTTCTGAGTCGGAAAACATATCTATATGCTGGGCACATGATAGACCCAGAGAGGGCATGGACTTTCCAAGCTCTTTCCCATATCTTTCTCTGTGCATCTCTTCCATTTGGCTGTTCCTGAGCTGTATCACTTATAATAAACCTGTAACATAAGTAAATTTGCAGTCTGCTGTGCAGAAGTTTCAGTGGGAGCAGATAAACAGAGAAATGCAAGCTCAGCCTGGGCTGGTGGTGAAGGTCTGGTATGTTGGTGTATTTGCCCCTGTGGCGTGTTTTCAGTTAGAAGCCTGTGTTCTCTGAAAGCAAGAGGAGACAGGGTGGGCTGGAAGGCACGCCAAAGGGTGGATGCACTCCTGAGTCTATCCATTGTTTTGTTGAGGAGACCTGTCTGAGGCTTGCGGTGATGCCTGCACTGAACCCCACAAACCTGTAGCTCAGTCTTTGGCAGCCTGAAACTTTGAGTCAAGTTTGTCCCTAAAAGTGCTTTTCTTGCTCGATATTGCTTCTGGGAAACTGTGGTGGGGGCTGACTTGCTGGAGAAGAGCTTTCCATTTATGGAGGACTGTTGATATATATAGTCTGGGTTGTAATTCAGCAAAAATGCCTGGGTTGTGTTTATCCTATCATTCACATAGCCCTCAGTGAATGGGGTGGTTTTGCGCAAACCTGTCTGCAGTCTGCTCAGACTGGTTCCTGTATTCCTCCCCTGCCCCTGGCTTTTTGAACAAGTGTCTGCAACATTATTGAATGATTTGGCTTTTCCTCGGCCATGGAAGGGTTGTTTGGAGATGAAGGTGGAGAGAGAGGGTGACGAGATGAGAGCAAAAGTAATTGCCAATTTCCTCACTCCTGTACCGTCACAGACTGAATCTTAAGTGGAAAGGGCTGAAGGATAGGGCAAGTCAGAGCAAATATCAGTATTGATTTGGTACCTACTCCTGCCAGACCTTGTTCAAAGAACTTCACACAGAGTAACTCCTTAACCCTCAGAGCAACTCTAGGAGATGGACACCAATATCATTCCATTTCTCAGAAGAGGAAAATGAAATGCTGAACTGATCATACATTTACCCAAAGTCACACAGTTGGCAAGTAGTAGAGTTGGCTTGCCCTGGCTATCTGGAGTTTGTTGATTTACTTTAGCACTTTGGAAGTGGCAACCCTCCTGAAAGACCTAGGCTGGCCTTTACGCATGGATGCCCACTATCCAGGTGTCTGCAGAGGCCCAGGGCCTGATTCCTTTGACCTGACTTGACTGGAGCCTGAAGGCAAGAAGAGGAAGGTTAGATGCCATCCACTGACCCTAACTCTTGCCAGTCCCCACATCTACTCTGGGTTGTAGACTGTGCATGGCTGGTTTTGGGGTGGAACCTGCCCAGATTCCTTATGGACAGCCTCTGCTCCAGCTGGTGAGAATGGCTAGCACAGGCTGAAATGCTGTAGTGGGGAGAAGGGTGGGGAGTGTTGCTTCTACTATTATTGTTAATTAATAAAGAAACTGCCAAACATCTGAGTGTCAGGGTCTGCATCTAGAAAATGGCACATTGTACCCCATTTAATGGGTACAATGCTAAGTATCTGGGCATTTAAATGGATCATAAAATTTCTACAACTTTTCATAAAAAGAAAAAGCTTTTCCTTCTATATTCATTGAATTGAAACCATTCACAAGCTCTTCTTCTTGATTAAAACATTTTGTGTGTGTATGTGTGCACATTCTTGTTTTTTCCAACCATCTTTTCCATCAAAATCAGTAGTTTCCTTTTTGGGTGATATATTGATTTTAATTCATTTTATTTTTAATTTATTTGTTTTAATTAGAGGGTAATTGCTTTACAATGTTGTGTCTGTTTCTGCCATACAACAAAGTGAATCCGTCATAACTATATGTGTATATATCCCCTTCCTCATGAGCCTCCCTCCCCCCATCACAACTCCTACAGAACACCTGCTGAACACTGGCAGAAGACCTCAGACTTCCAAAACATGTCTTTAAAAGCTTAGATTAGAAAATAAAATAGACTCAAATCAATAGTCTAAGCTCTCACCTTAGGAAATAGAAAAAAGAAGGCAAAGCAAATCTAAAGCAAGCAGAAAGAAGAAAGCAAGAAAGATAAGAGCAGAAAGTAATTAAATGAAAACAGAAAAATAATCAATGAAATAAATGATGGTCATTTTGAAGGTCAATAAACAGACAAACCTCTAACAGAGTTGACAAAAAATATGGCAAGACAGACATTAGCAGTATTAAGAATGAAACAGGCAATAACTACACTCCATGCAGACATCGGAAACATAAAAAAGGAAAACTAGAAACAGTTTTACACACATACAGTTGACAACTTAGATGGAAAGAACCAATTCTTTGAAAAGCACAGTCTACCACAACTCTCCCAATATGAAATAAAACATTTCAAATTTGGATTGCCTTATAGCTATCAAAAAAAAGAATTCATAATTTTTAAATTCTCAAAAAATAAATCTTCAGGCCAGACAATTTTGCTGAAAATTCTACCAAAGTGTGAAAATAAGAATTAACAAATGTCAATTTTGCACAGTTCTTTCAGAAAATAAAAGTGAGAACATCAACTCATTTTGTAAAGCAAGTGTTGTCCTGAAAGCAAAAGCAAACCAAAAAAAAAGTACAAAAAAAAAAAAAAAGACTACAGGCCAATATTCATCAATATAGCCACATAGATTCTTAAGAAAATGTTAACAAATAGAATTCAGTAATATATAAATAATTATTGTGAGCAAGTTGGGTTTATTCTAAGGATGAAATGCTGGTTTAATATTCACAAATCAAGCAATATAATCCATAATAGTTTCAAGCTAAAGAAGAAAAATCATATGATCCTATCAGTTGATGCAGAAAAATCATTTGACAAAATTCAACGTTATTTATGATAAAACTGTCAGATAACTAGGAATAGAGTGAGCCTTCCTCAACTTGGTAAAGAACATCTGCAAAATCCCTACTGCCAACATTATATGTGATGGTGAAAGATTTGAATGTTTTCCCGTAAGATCACGAACAAGACAAGGACACTGAGACCACTTCTTTTCAGCATGATACTGTAAGTCCTAGACAGCAAAATAGAAAGAAGAAAGGAATAAAAGGTACACAGGTCAGAAAGAAAGAAATAAAACTGCCCCCATTTGCAGATGGCACGAGGGGCTCCATAAAAACCCTAAGGAATCTACAAAAGACAAACAAGCAAAAAACAAACATAAAAACACCTGGAACTAAGAAACATATTTTCAGGCTATAAGATCAATGTGCAAACATTAATTGTATTTCTACATACTGGTGATAAATATATGGAAACTGAAATTTAAAATATAATATGACTTATAATCACTAAGCAAAAAGAAATTCTGAGGTGTAAATCTAACAAAATATGCACAGTTATGCTAAAAACTACAGAGTGCTGAAGAGAGAAGTCAAAGATAGAAATAAATGGAGAAATCTACTATGTTCATAAATTGGAGAACTTAAAGGAGTCAATTCTCCAAAACTGATATAAGGTTTAACACAATTCCTAAAAACTTCCAGAGAAAGGGAAGATAAACCAGGCCACATGCCAGAAAATGGTCATCATAACAAGTACCAGATTTCTCAACAGTAGATTTGACAGACAGTGGAGCCTGGAATCCTACATTCAGCCAAATTATCAGCCACGTCTGAAGGTATTATAAAGATATTTTCAGACAAAGCAAGGATTGAAACAGTTCTCCTTCTATGTCCCTTTCTTAGGAATTACTTGAGGATGAGTTTCAGCAAAATGAGAGTAAACTAAGAAAGAAAACAGCAAGCAGCCTGAATAAAAGAAACCTAAGCTAGAAAGAGAAAGCAGATCTCATGATGCCTGAGAAGGAAAGTTTCTGGACGACGGCTCTACAGGAAATTCATCCGTGATTATCTCTACCCTTCTCCCTGCTACTGTCATACAAATGGACAGTTTAAAAGGGTCAGACCTGGAGAGTAATCTTCCTTCAGTTTTCTTTGTGGCTATTTCTACTTTGTCTTTAATGCCTCTGTTTATGAACCACATTAAACATTGCTGTCCCTGGGGAATGGGAAAATCTTGCAATTAGCTAAGATGGGAGCATTTGGGATAAGCAGAGGTTTACTGGGAAAGCATGACCAGATAAAGAAAGAGAAAAAAGATATCGCTATATTCTTGGTAGAAGGAGGAGGCTGGCTACTAAAGAAATGTTTTAGAATGAACCACGTGAAATTACCACACTTGACCACTTGTAACCACTAGTATGGTAATTTTATACTGTGCACGCTAAAAGAATAATGCTGAGAAACACAGAAGTGTTCTCTATAAGTGCTCTCAGACTTCTATAAACCAAGTATACAAACACAGCCTGTCCTCCTTCGACGACTCTTGCTCCCTTCTGTATTCCAAAAATAGGGAAGAAATAAAGTAATCTCTCTAGCCCCTCAGTGCAGAAATCTATGAAGTCCTTTGCTTCAGGACTGTAATCTCTTAACTAGCAAAGTTAACCAAAGGACCTCAGACTCATAGTTCCGTGGGCTGTAGGATCTTGCAAAGTTTGATAAAAGCAGAAACAAATCATAAACCAGAAATAAATCCTGCCTGTAAGGCTGACCTACTGCCTGAAGCCTCCAAGTAACTGAGAGACCTCAACAATCATCTGAAAACAGATTCCATTACACTGGAAGGAACTGACTTTGATCCATGAAGAGTAGAGCAAATTCCATTCAATAAAAGTCATAGGGAATGTTCCAGGACTATACTGGCTATAATGCTCACATAGGCATTTAAAGATAAATAAAGAGGACAAAAAGGGGAAAAAAAAATAAACAACCTTTGGAGCATTCTGCTTTTAAATGCAGAGGCTCGGAGAAAGCTAGTGGAGAGCAGTGGGTAAACCCAGGAGAAACAAAGGCCCCAAGAGGGGACTGTGTGGTTCTATAGAGAGGCAATGAGTCAGAGGCAATGAGCCACTTGAGAACCCAAAGGAGGCAGCACGGAAATGGCCAGAAGCCCTGGCTCTGAGCACTTCTCCAGGTACCCAGAGAGCATGCAGCGCCCTGGCCTTCCTTCAGCTTCCCCAGTCACTGTGGGATCCCAGGACTTGCTGGTTCAAGGGTTTTCAGTTCCATGCACTCCATTGCTAGAGAAGGCAATGGCACCCCACTCCAGTACTCTTGCCTGGAAAATTCCATTGATGGTGGAGCCTGGTAGAGTGCAGTCTATGGGGTAGCGAAGAGTCAGAGATGACTGAGCGACTTCACTTTCACTTTTCACTTTCACGCACTGGAGAAGGAAATGGCAACCCACTCCAGTGTTCTTGTCTGGAGAATCCCAGGGATGGTGGAATCTGGTGGGCTGCCATCTATGGGGTCACACAGAGTCAGACACGGCTGAAGAGACTTAGCAGCAGCAGCAGCACTCCACTGCACTATCTAGAAAGAAGGCACCTCAGAAAAAAAAAACCCACTCCATATTGAGACCCCCAGCACTGGAGCAGCAGGTCCATGGGATATCTACATGGGGTCTTTCTGTCCCCTTCCAATTCTTCCTAACAGAAAGGTATGCAGCTCTTTCCCACTGGGGGTCTTCATCCCGGTTCTTGTACATATCATGAGAACATACCCTTCAGTTTTCCCACTGGAACAAGGACATCATGTGTTAAATCTTTCAAAAGAAAATATAAGGACTTTCTGATTTTTCACTTATTTAAGATTTTAACTTTTTGAAAGTGAAAGTGTTAGTTGCTCGGTAGTGTCTGACCCTTTTCGACCCCATGGACCATAGCCCACCAGGCTCCTCTGTCCATGGAATTCTCCAGGCAAGAATATTGGAGTGAGTAGCTGTTTCCTTCTCCAGGGCATCTTCCTGACCCAGAGATCGACCTCAGGTCTCTTGCTTTGCAGGCAGATTCTTTACTTTCTGTGCCACCAGGAAAGTCAAAATGTTAACTTTTTATTCGAAAATAATTATAGATGCATAGGATTCTACAAGTTACCCTGCCATGGAGAGTGTGTGTATTTGGTTCTGTGCCATTTAATCATTTGTATAGGTTCTTATAACCATTTCCTGGCTGTGCCTTAGCAGATTCTTTACTGTCTGTGCCACCAGGAAAGTCAAAATGTTAACTTTTTATTCGAAAATAATTATAGATGCATAGGATTCTACAAGTTACCCTGCCATGGAGAGTGTGTGTATTTGGTTCTGTGCCATTTAATCATTTGTATAGGTTCTTATAACCATTTCCTGGCTGTGCCTTGAGAGCAGGTGGGATGGGGACATGGGCTCCCAGTTGGATTCTCTTGTTTCTCCAGACCAAAGGCTTCCTGGGGTTCTCCTTGTCAGCATCCCTCCCTACTAGCCTTCCTAAGGCAGTTCCCTCCCCTAAGGCAGAACACCTCCCAGGTGTCCAAATTTCCATGACTGTCTCTTTCCCCGATGTCCCTTGTGCATTTATTGCAGTTTTGGTGGAGTTTCAGGAAGGAGAGAAGGTTAAGTGTTTGGTTAATGTAATATGGGCTTCCCAGGTGACACTAGTGGTAAAGAACCTGCCTGCCAGTGCAGGAAATCTAAGAGACACAGGTTCGATCCCTGGGTGGGGAAGATCCCCAGGAGAAGGGCAAGGCAACCCATGCCAGTTTTCTTGCCGGAAAATCCCATGGGCAGAGGAGCCTGGAGGGTTACAGTCCATAGGGTGGCAAAGAGTCAGACACGACTGAAGTGACTTAGCATGCATGCACAATGTAATATATTCAGTCAGACAGCCTAAGACAGGTTTTTAAACATTCTCATTCTAAACAATGCTAACACAACAAAACAAGTTCCTCCTTTGATGATTTCCTCTTCCCCACAGCTATCATCTTCCGTCTCCTTCCTAGAAAGTTGCTATTTTCTCCCTTTCTGCTTCTTTCTTCAGTTCACTCCCATTTAGCTTGTATCTGTCGCTCCAACCGTAATATCTCTTGCTAAGGTCACAAGGATCCAAATGCTGCTAAGCCCACTATGCTTTTTCTTACACTGTGGTCCCTCAGCAGACTGTCATGTTGACACACCTTTTGGGCAGTCCTTCTTTCCTTGGCCATCTGTTTATCCTCCTCTCTGATGATCCCTTACTCTCCATTGTGGGTAACTCTGGCTTTACTTGAGGTTAACCTTTGACTTACCTCAGGGCTGGATCTAGGCCCTCTCATCTTTACTTTCCACAGTGGTCATGCACAAGCACAGCTGAACTCACTCTAATTCTCCTTTCCCACTGCCACTTAAAGGATCTTTTCAAAATGCACAGTGATGACCCCTCTCCTCACCTCTAGCCCCCCTCCCAGCTGCTAGGAGCTCCTAGTGCTCTCCCCATCGCTTCACCGCCTGATGTTCTGCGTGTCCTTTCTCCAGCCCACCTCCCACTCCCTGCCTTGTGCACACTTACTTGCCACACTGCTTCCCACCTCAGGACCTTTTGCACACATTGCTCTCACACCCTCCTCATCTCAGTAGATCCTAGTCACACTCTGGCTTTCAGATGAAGAGGCTCTTCCTGCAGGAAGTCCTGCTTGATGCATCTACTTGTTTCTCTGTTCCCTCCTGGCCACTAAAGAGATAAATGCTCCTTTGCTTCTTCCTCCCCTCACCTTTCATCTGTATTCCGAATCTGCCTCCAGACTCTAAACTCTATTATCAGGAGAGCTGGGGTCTCTATTATCTCTGGAAAGCAACACTTTGCAGAGGGATTTGCATCATTTCAGCCAGTCTCAATGTAGAGTGGCGAGCATTCTGTTTTCCCATGTAGCAGAAACACAATTTACATTTACTCTGCTGGCTTGCTAAGAAGTATGCAGAGTTCCTCATCCTTTTTTAACGTGAAGTGAAATTTTTATGTTTTGAATTCCTGCAATTAAAATATGCATGTAACATAGGTTGACCTTGCAGGATGTGGGGAGTATTTTTGTTCTCACACTGACATGCCATGCCACAGCCGCCCTATGCTGGGGCCTGGCTTGCTGCAGCCCCAGGAAGCACCTGGGGATCCTGACCCCCTCCAGCCAGGTGGCTGCTTACCTGGGGGTAAAACCCCCGAGGTGGCCAGGTGTGCAGAGGAGATTTCATTTAATTTACGGCCTTCCAGGGTCAAGAGGTTTTCATTCACTAAATTAAAATGTTTGACAGTTGATTGCTTAATATAAGTGGGCAGGAGGGAAGTCTACACTTGGGACCAGGGCTCGGGAAAACAGACCGCCCCTTTGGACATATTCCAAACCCAGAGACTAGAGAAATGTTGGCTCAGCAACTCTGTGGTCTACAGCCCAGTGTGATTCTGGGGGAAGTGTGGAATGTACGTGTGTATACGTGAGTGTCTGCATGTGTGTACGTGTGTGTCTGCATGTGTGTACGTGTGCATCTGGGCACTTGTGGAGCAGAGATCTCTGGCCCAGACAGCGCTTCTCCTCAGGCTGACTCTGGAGTAGCCACCCTGCTCTCTCACCAGCTCCTTGCTCAACAGTTGTCCAGCAGGGCTGGTGGCTCTGACAATGACTTCTGAATTTCATGTCAATTACCACTTTGGTGTGTAGTATTCTTATGCTGTTTTCTGTTGACTACATGGAGAGACAATTTAAGATGAAATTATTGTTATTTCTCTGTTATTTTCTTCCCCACACTCATGCTTATTTGATTTGGATTACAATGAGGCAAGGTGAACCTGTGTTCACCTTGAATTTTAAATATTCCTGTTGGTCCTTATAGCACATTCACCTGAATGTGCAGGATAGTAACCATGCTATGATTCTCCACCCAGTTGAAGATTAGATCCACTCATTACTGAATCCGTGACTATTTGCACTCACGTCACCTTGAATTGACTCTTCTAAAGGTAGTGCACCAGCTACATTCACTGGGCACTCTTGGTCTTGCCACTGGAGTATAAGTTCCGAGGCCTTAAAAAGAAATAGAAAACAGGGTTTGGAGAGCTAAATGCTTTCCTCTTTCCTGCGTTCTCTCCTTCTCATCTCTCGTTCATTTTTTTCTTAATTTATTAACTAACAGGGCTTGTCAAGTGGCTCAGATGATAAAGAATCTGCCTGCAATGGAGGAGACCCAGGTTCAATCCCTGGGTTGGGAAGATCCCCTGGAGAAGGGAATGGCTACCCAAACAACTAACACCTGTGAAGCCAGACCCAGAGGGGGCACTGGATCCTGTCCTTAAACCCCCTCTAACCCAGAAGAGTGGGAAAGACCAGACAGTGGAGGTGATGATAGGGCTGCTTTTAAGGAGGTTGGAGGTCCCAGCCCAGTCTACAGAGGTGGGTAAGTCTCCCTGCAGGAGGGGCTTGTCCTCCATCTTACATCTTACAGATACAAAACATGCAGGGTCCAGCAGCGAAGGGCTGGGTGGCAGGTGCCAAGCCTGGAAAGCGTATGCCTCCTGGGTCTTGCATCATGTTAGATGTGACTTAAGATCTGTGTGTATTGGGGTGGGAGAGGGAACTCATGGCAAGTAAGGCCATGGGAAGGGTCTGACCTCTCAGTCATCACACCAAGAATTTCCAACTATCTTTTCAGACTAAGGGTCTTTGCTGGCTTTGAAGCAATGGTGTCCTGATCCAATAGGCCTGTGAAGACACACATCAGCCTCACTTTCTACCCTCACACCTTGGTGTGCACACAGTGAGGAAGTCCTCCCTGTGCAGCCTTGAAGGAGAAGGAAGGCAGAATCCTGGGGAGGCCTGGCTGGGCAGACTGCTGGGGGCTGCAAGAGCCTTTATGTTCTGAATCACTAGAGACTAGAGTTCCAGGGCAGGCAAGGGCTTGGTGGGTATGGACAACACTGTCATCACTTACTGAGAATGTCTTAGGTGACATGTGCTTCTGGTTGGTTGCTCTGTGAATACATATGTTATTTGTTAACATCCAGGGCACTGCAAACCTGTCAGTCCTAGAGGAAATCCTCCCTGAATATTCACTTGAAGGACTGATGCTGAAGCTGAAGCTCCAATATTTTGGCCACCTGATGTGAAGAGCCAACTCATTGGAAAAGACCCTGATCCTGGGAAAGACTGAAAGCAGGAGAAGAGGATGAGATAGTGGAATGACATCACTGACTCCATGGACATGAGTTTGAGCAAGCTCCTGGAGATGGTGAAGGACAGGGAAGCCTGGTGTGCTGCAGTCCATGTGGTCAGAAAGAGTCAGACATGACTTAGCACCTGAACTTTGAGGGCACTTTGAGGTGAGTTCTTGCTTGCTGGTATAAGCAATTGGATAGAAGAAAATCTTGTTAAAGAGCCCGCTCTCTGTGCAAGCATGATGTTGGGTTTGGTGTTGCCCAGAAGCTCATCAGAAATGCAGGTACTGAGGCCCACTGTTCCTCCTGCACCAGAATGTGCATTTTAACAGACCTGCAGGCGTTTTCTGAGGCACTGAGGTGGGAGGAACTCTGAGCAACAGCAGCAATTCCCTGTCTCCCTGCGTCAGAGGAGCCTGGCTGACTAAAGTCCATGGGCTTGCCAAGAGTTGGACGTGACTGAGTCACACACACACACACTGCACATTAGCATCACTGGAGATCTCACACTCCTCCAGTCCAGGCACACGCCAGGCCAGCAGAGCCAGCTGCTGGTGTGCAGCTGGTGCCCTGCACAGCCGGGGCTGAGGAGCTGCTCCACCTGCTGGATCTGGCTCATCTGAGCCTGCAGCTCAGTCTCCCCGATGTAAAGCTGATCCTTGGTCCTTGCCTGGCTTGGTCTGAGTCTGGGACCTTCTAGTCAGGCCTCTACAGTCCTATATTCCTGGTGTTCTCACTGTCTCTCCAAGGGCTCCCCTCTCTCCTGCACCTCCTCCACAGCTCCCTTCCTACGGGATTGCTGCATTCATCTCCCACATGTATTTACCCTTCTTCCCCCAGGTAGGAGTTCATTGCCCATACTATCATCGCTCCTCGGTCAAGTCCCCAACAACTTCCACACTTCCTACCACCAGTCGAGTCCCTGCCGAAACTTTATTTAATCAAACCTGGATCTGAATCACAGCAAGATAACAGGGAGAGCTGAAGCCAAACATGATAAATGGGTGTTTGAAAATTGTCTTTTACTCTAACAAATAAAGTATAAGCAGTAGATGGAAAGACAAGCTTTGAGAGGACCACCGGGCAAAGACTGGGTGGTCATTAACAGTGCAGTGGGAAGAGAGGAGCTGTGGCTTTGGGCATACCTGGCATTTCAGGTGAGGGAGACTGGGTGTGCCATCAGGGATTTGGGGCACCCAGTAGCCTGCCATACCCTGGGATCCTGAGAGTCTTAGCTGAATATGGCCAAGGCCAGGGTCTAATCAGTGCTCTTGTGACATGGAGGCAAGTTACTTATATAGCTACTTCTTTAATTAAATATCTGAGGAGGTTTTCACTCTAATAATAGCTCCAAGGTGGTAGCTGGTGGCAAGAAGCCCATGGACAATGATAAAGCCCCCATACAGGTTTCTGAGCAACTGAGGACTTGGGATCCAGACAGGGCAAAGGGAAAGCATGGAGCACTGCAGAGTGTGGCAGGAATGGGGACTGGGGTGATGGGCAGAGGTCAGCTTGCTGTGAGATGTGGGCTGGGTGCCTAGAGCAGGGCTGTGAGTGCCTCAAGAGCCCCCATAAGCCCGGCAGCAATGCGATGAGCCAGGACTCAGACGGCATTATTGGGGTAAAAACTTCGGCTCTGAGGTGGCTTATAGGCAAGTACATCACAGGGGTCCTAAGTTAAGGGGAAGGGCTTAGCCAGGTGACAGGTGGAGAAGCCCACCACAGATCAGGCTCAGGTGTGCAGAATCTGGTGACAGGACCCTGGTGGCTCCCAGGAAGGGTCAGGGGATCTCCAGATCCTCATCAATGGCCCCCGCCTTGGGGCAGAGAAAAGGAGACTGTCTCCTTTCTCAGGTTCAGCTGGCTTCCAGGAACTGAGAGCAGAATGGCCTGAGTCAGGGCAGGATGTGGCCAGCTGTGGTGAGCAGGGTGTGTGGGAGCCAGGGCCACCGCCTCCTGCAGCTGTCAGTCTTGCAGTGGCTCACAGACCCGTCAGGAGTTTCCGAAACAGGCCCGTGGGAGGGAGGTGGGTGAACCCCTAGGCTGGTGATCTGGGGAAATCCATTCTTCATAATAATGATTTCTACTTTTGTTTGTTACTTCGGTTTGGCCTCTTACTTGACATGCTGTTTTGAGATTCATTTTATGTTGTTCCACACATCAGTCGTTTGTCCGTTTTTTAAAAATTGAACTATGGTTGCAGTTGTGTTGGTTTCAGATGTACAGCAAAGTGCTTCATTTATGGATGCATCTTTTTTTCAGATGTTTTCCATTAAACATAATGATGATTTGAAAATGTATTCCTTTATTGACCATGACTTTTTTCTTTCTTGTCTCCCTTCTTTCCTTCCTTCCTGCCTTCCTTCCCCCCTCCCATTATATCAGTTTCAGGAACACAGAATTATATTATGTCACCTGTATTTACTATAGGGTTGTCATAGTCACAAATCCAGTTGCTATCCATCACCATAAGGTAGACCCTCTTCAATAGTTTCACCCTCCCCTCAACCCCCTTCCCCTCTGATCAGCACTAATCTTTTCTCTGTACTTAGGAGTTTGTTTTGTTTAATTTTGTTTGCTTGTTTTTTTTAATAGCTTTTTTTATGTGAATGATATCTTTCTCCATTTGATTTATTTCACTTTTAGCATCATACCCTCTAGGTCAATTCATGTTGTTGGAAATGACAAGATTTCATTTCATATTTTGTGGCTGAGTAGTACTACACACACACACACACACACACACACACACACACACACACACACATAGACACACACACAGGCTCTTCAGGTGACTCAGTGGTAAAGAATCTACCTGCCAATGCAGGAGATGCAGGAGACATGGGTTCCATCCCTAGGTCAGGAAGCTCCTAGAGGAGAAAATGGCAACCCACTCCACTGATTTTGGCTGGAAAATCCCACAGACAGAGGAGGCTGACAGGCTCCAGTCTATGGGGTCAGAAAGAGCTGGAGATGCCGAGTGCCTGGGCGCACAGTGTGCCCACATGTAAGTGCCACATCCTTTATCAATCCATCCATTGATGAGAGCGTGGGGTGCTTCCATGTTTCCATCTCTAGCCAGTTGTAAATAATGATGCAATTGAACACAGATATCTTTTCAAATTAGTGTTTTCATGTTTTTTGGATAAATACCCAATAGTGGAGTAGCTGGATAATATGGTAGCTGCAGTCTTAAATTTGAGGAATCTCCATTCTGTTCTTCATAGTGGCTGTATCAATTTATATTCCTACCACCTGTGTGCAAGAGGCCCTTTTTCTCCACATCCTCTTCAACATTTGTTGTTTCTTGTCTTTTCCATAATAGTCATTTTAACAGGTATGAGGTAGTGTCTCATTGTGTTTTGATTTGCATTTCTCCAATAATTAGTGATGTTGAAAATCTTCTCATGTGCCTGCTGGCCCTCTGTATGTGTTCTTTGGAAAAATGCCTGTTCAAACACTTCCTTTTTAAGTGCATTGTTTCTTTTTGTTGTTGAGTAGTATGAGGTTTATAAGTATATTTTAGATATCAGACATATGATTTGCAAGCATCTTCTCCCATTAGAGGGGTTGCCTTTTCAGTTTGATGATTATTTCCTTCACTGAGCAGAAGCTCTGTAGTTTGATATGGTCCAATTTGCTTATTTTTGCTTTTGTTTCCCTTGCCTTTGGAATCAGACCACACACAAAAAAGTCACTAAGACCAATGACAGTGAAATTACTGCCTATGTTTCTTTTAGGAATTTTATGTTTTCAGGTCTAACGTTGTAAGATAGTGAACTAGATTTTTTTTTGTTGTTTTTTGTTTTCTCTTTTGCATGTGACTGTCCAGTTTTCTCAACACGGTTTATTGAAGAATGGTGTTGAGAATCCTTTTTTCATTGTATGTTCTTTCCTTTGCCATAATTTTTCCATGTATGTGTGAGTTTATTTATAGGCTCTCAATCTGTTCTGCTATTCTATATGTTTTTTGTTATGTGCCAGTACATACTGTTCTGGAGGAGGAAATGGCAACCCCCTCCAGTATTCTTGTCTGGAAAATTCCATGGACAGAGGGGACTGGCAGGCTCCAGTCCATGGGGTCACAAAAAAGTCAACATGACTGTGACTGACACATCATACTGTTCAGATTACTGTAGCTACTGTGTATACTGTTGATATATGTTACCATACTCTGAAATCAGGAGGCATGATACCTCCAACTCTGTTCTTCCTTAAAATTGTCTTGGATAGTTATGATCTTTTGTGGTTCCGTAAAATTTTTAGAGTATTTGTCCTAGTTTTGTGAAATATGCCATTGGGATTTTGATAAGGATTGCATTGAATCTTCAGATCATTGTAGGTATTATGGACATTTAAACAATATTAATACTTCTAATCCATGAACGTGAGATGTCTTTCCATTTATTTGTGTCTTCTTTGGTTTCTTTCATAAGTGTCTTAGTTTTCAGTTGTATAGGCTTTTTACCTTCTTGGTTAAATTTATTCCTAAGTAATTTATTCTTTATGATGCTATTGTAAATGGGATTTTAAAAATTTCTTTTTCTGATGATTTGTTGTTAGCCTGTAGAAATGCCACAGATTTCTGTTTATTGATTTTATATCTTGAAATTTTACTGAATTCATTTACCTTTTTTGATGGACTCTTTAGAGTTTTCTATATATTACATCTAAAAATAGTGACATTTTATTTCTTAGTTTTAAGTTTGGTTGCTTTTTATTTATTTTTCTTGTTTAATGCTGTGGGGTAGGATTACTGATACTGTGTTGATTAAAAATGGCCAGAGTGGGCATCCTTGTCTCATTTCTGATATTACAGGGAAAGCTTTTAGCTTTTCACCACTAATGATAGCTGTGAGTTTGTCATACAGGGCCTTTCTTATGTTGAAGTATGTTCCCTCTATACCCAGTTTGTTGAGACTGTTTATCATGAATGGATATTAATTTTGTCAAATACTTTTTGCATCTATTGAGATAATCATATGATTTTATTGTTCATTTTGTTAATAATGTATTAGTCATTAATGTGTCGTATTGATGGATTTGTTGATGTTGAACATCCTTGCATCCCTGGAATAAATTCCACTTGAATATGGTGTATGACCTTTTTACTGTATCTTTTTAAAATATAAATTTATTTATTTTAATTGGAAGTTAATTACTTTATAATATTGTATTGATTTGTTGAATTTGGCTTGCTACCATTTTGTTGAGGATTTTTGCATCTGTTTTAATTAAGGACCAGTTCAGTTCAGTTCAGTTCAGTCACTCAGTCGTGTCTGACTCTTTGCGATCCCATGAATCACAGCATGCCAGGCCTCCTTGTCCATCATCAACTCCCAGAGTTCACCTAAACTCATGTGCATCGAGTCAGTGATGCCATCAAGCCATATAATCCTCTGTTGTCCCCTTCTCCTTCTGCCCCCAATCCCTCCCGGCAGCAGAATCTTTTCCAATGAGTCAGCTCTTTGCATGAGGTGACCAAAGTACTGGAGTTTCAGCCTCAGCATCAGTCCTTCCAATGAACACCCAGGGCTGGTCTCCTTTAGCATGGACTGGTTGGATCTCCTTGCAGTCCACAGGACTCTCAAGAGTCTTCTCCAACACCACAGTTCAAAAGCATCAGTTCTTTGGTGCTCAGCTTTCTTCACAGTCCAACTCACATCCATACATGACCACAGGAAAAACCATAGCCTTGACTAGACAGACCTTTGTTGGCAAAGTAATGTCTCTTCATTTTAATATGCTGTTTAGGTTGGTCATAACTTTCCTTCCAAGAAGTAATAGTCTTTTAATTTTATGGCTGCAGTCACCATCTGCAGTGATTCTGGAGCCCCAAAATTTAAGGCTATTGGGCTGTAATTTTATTTTTTGTGGTGTCCTTATCTGATTTTGGTATAGGGCTGAAAGTGAAAATCAGTCAGTCATGTTCCACTTTTTGTGACCTCTGGACTATACAGTCCCTGGAATTCTCCAGGCCAGAATACTGGAGTGCGTAGCCTTTCCCTTCTTCAGGGAATCTTCCTAACCCAGGGATTGAACCCAGGTCTCCTGCATTTTGGGTGGATTCTTTACCAGTTGAGTCACAAGGGAAGCCCAGTATAGGGTAATGCTGGCTTTGTAAAATGTGTTTGGAAGGTTTCCCTTCCCTTCACATTTTTATAAGAATTTGAGAAGGGTAAGTAGTATCTTCTTTAAATATTTTGTAGAATTCACGAGTGAAACCAACTAGTCCTGGGCTTTCAGTTGTTGGAGACTTTGATTACTGTTGCAGTTCCCTTACTAGTAATATGTCTACTCAGATTTTCTATTCCTCCAAGACTCAGTCTTGGAAGATTATATGTTTCTAGGAATTTATCCATTTATTCTAGATTGGCTAAATTGTTGATGTATAAGTGATTGTAGCAGTCTTTTATGAAATATTGTACTTCTGTGTATTAGTTGAAATTTCTTTCATCTTTGATTTTATTTATTAGAATTCTCTTATTTTCCTGTTGAGTCCAGCTAAAGGTGTATTGATTTTGTCTTTTCTAACAACTGGCACTTAGTTTGATTGATCTTTTCTATTTCCTTGTAGCTTCTATTTCATTAATTCCTGCTCTGATCTTTGCTATTTTCTTCTTTTCACTAATTTTGGGCTTCATTTAAAAAAAAATTTCTTTAGAAGTAAGGCTAGATTTTTCATTTGTGATTTTTCTTGAGGTAGATTGCTATGAACTTATCTTTTAGCATATGTGGGAGTTTTTTGTGGCCAGTATGTTTGGATTTTTCCTTTAATTTCTTCAATGACTCCTTGGTTTTCAGTAGCATGTTGTTTAATCTTCATGTTTATGTGGCTTTGAGTTTCTTCCCACTTGTGATTGATTTCTACATTAATACCATTGCAGTTGGAGAAGGTTCTTGATACAATTTCAATCTTGAATTTATCGGCTCTTTTCTTGTAACCCAATATGTCACATATCCTAGAGAATGTTCATATGCATTTGAGAAGAATGTGTATTCTACTGCTTTTGGATGGAATGTTCTATCTATAAATGCTAAGTTTATTGATCTAATATGTTGTCTAAGTCCGATGTTTCCTTATGGATTTTCTGTTTGGATGATCTATCTATTGATTTACTGTTAATCACTCAATTGTGTCCAACTCTTTGCAACCCCATGGACTGTAGCCTTTCCATGGAATTCTCCAGGCAAGAATACTAAAGTGGGTTGCCATTCTCTTGTCCAGGAGATCTTTTTGACTCAGGAATTGAACCCATATCTCCTGCATTACAGGCAGATCCTTTACTGTCTGAGCCACATGGGAACCCCATTCAATGATTTAAGTGTGGTTGTTTATTACTATTAGTACTTTTACTCTTGCACTATTATTTTGTTTACTTTATTATTTTATTCTATTTTCTGCTATTATTTTGTTGTTTACAATTTTCTCTTTAAAATATCAACATTTGCTTTATATATCTTGGTGCTCCTATATTGGTGCATGTACACTTATAAATTATAAAAGTGTATCTTCTTACAGGATCAATCCCTTTATCATTGTGCAATATTTTGCTTTGTCTTTTTATTACACTCTTACTTTACTGTCTGAGCCACATGGGAACCCCATTCAATGATTTAAGTGTGGTTGTTTATTACTATTAGTACTTTTACTCTTGCACTATTATTTTGTTTACTTTATTATTTTATTCTATTTTCTGCTATTATTTTGTTGTTTACAATTTTCTCTTTAAAATATCAACATTTGCTTTATATATCTTGGTGCTCCTATATTGGTGCATGTACACTTATAAATTATAAAAGTGTATCTTCTTACAGGATCAATCCCTTTATCATTGTGCAATATTTTGCTTTGTCTTTTTATTACACTCTTTGTTTTAAAGTTTGTTTTGTCTGCTATGAGTATAGCTGCTCCAGATATCATTTCCATTTGTATGGAATATCTTTTTCCATCCTTTCATTCTTTACGTACTTTCTCTGAAATGGCGTGTAGGCAGCATATAGATGTGTCTTGTTTTTTTATCCATTCAGTTGCTCTATGTTTTGATCGATGAATTTAGCATTTTACATTTAATTACTGTATGTACATACTTACTGACAATTTGCTAATTGTTTTGTGGCTGTTTATGTAGTTTATCTCTGTAACTTTCTTCTTCTCTTTCTCTCTTAACTCAAATATTGGTGGTTTTCTTTAAGGTTACCTTCTTTTCTCATTTTCTTTTATTTACTATAAGCTTTTTTCTTTGCAGTTTCTATGAAGTTCACATATAACATCCTATGTAAATAGTATCCTGTTTTAATTGGTAGCAACATTCCAAAACTTTATCTTTTTGCTCTACTCCACCATATTTTGGGCTTCCCACGTAGCTCAGCTGGTAAGGAATCCTCCTAAAAGGCAGGAGACCCCAGTTCAATTCCTGGATCAGGAAGATCCCCTAGAGAAGGGATAGGCTACTCACTCAAATATTCTTGGGCTTCCCTGGTGGCTCAGATGTTAAAGAACTCCCTTGCGATGCAGGAGCCCTGGGTTCAATCCCTGGGCTGGGAAGATCCCCTGTAGGAGGGCATGGCAACCCACTCCAGTATTCTTATGTGGAGAATCCCCATAAACAGAAGAACCTGGCAGGCTACAGTCCATGGGGATGCAAAGAGTTGGACATGACTGAGCAACTAAGCACAGCTCCGCAGTTTATAATTTTGATAACACATTTTACCCCATTTTATTTTATGCATCCCTTGATTATTATAATGTTAGTAATATTTACTACTTTTGATCCACTATCTTTATTTTACAGTAAGTACCCTGCACATGAATGAATTCTATTCCAAAAGCTCATTCCTTAGTCCAACAAAGTTAACTTAGGTACCCAACTACACAATTGGCTATATAGTACTGTACTATTGTGGGTTTAAAATATTTTTCACACTAATAATACATAAAAAAACAAACACACAAAATATGAAGAAAACATTTTTATCTTAAAGTATAATACCGTTAAATGTACAATAGCACAATATAGCAGCTGCCATTCGGGGTCTGGCATTGAGTAAACAGGCAAGAAGAGTTACTGACTAGAGGAGGGAGAGGAGTTGGGAGATGGTGGAGCTGAAGGATTATCAGCAGCAGGAAATGGAGGGCAAATTGCAATTTCACTCACACCTGACTTTGATGGCATGCAGGTTTGCATCTTTAAAAGTTTGCAACTTGATGGTTTGTATTTAGGGGACTTACTGTATTATGATACATATTATATATTGTCTTTTCCACTGAGATTTTTACTTTAATATGTTTTCTTATTATTAATTAGTGCCATTTCTTTCAACTTAAAGAAATCCCTTTAATATTTCTTGCAGAGTTAGTTTAATGGTGATAAACTTTTTTTTTTTAACTTTAAGCTTATCAGGGAAACTCTTGATCTCTTCTTCAATTCTGAATGGAAACCTTGCTCAACAGAGAATTCTTGGTTTAAAGTTTTTCTTCTTTTCAGCACTGAATATGGCATACTATTCCCTTTTGGTTTGTAAAAATGTCTGCGGAAAAATCTACTGATTTGGGGGCATTTTCCTTATATTTAACAAATTGTCTTTTTCCTGCTACTTTTAAAAGTCTTTCTTTAATGTTTATCTTTTTAATTACAATGCTCATCTTATTTGGTATTTTCTGAGCTTTCTAGACTTGGATGCCTATTTTCTTTGCCAAATTAGGGAAAATTTCAGACACTATGTTGCTAAATAATTTTTCTGGCCCTTTCCCTTTCTTTTCTTCTGGGACCTTGTGCTAAGTTGCTTCAGGCATGTCTGACTCTGTATGACCCTATGCACTGCAGCCTGCCAGGCTCCTTTGTCCATGGGATTCTCCAGGCAAGAATACTGGATTGTGCTGCCATTTCTTTCTCATCTGGAACCTTACAATACAACATCTACCTGATGTTGTCCCAAAGATCCTTTAAGATATTTTCACTTTTTAAAGTTCTTTTTTCATTTTGCTGCTCTGACTGGGTGAATCCCATTGTTTTGTCTTCCATCTCACTGATTCATTTTTCTACCATATCCAGTCTGCCATTGCACCTCTTAGTGTGTTGTTCAGCTTGGTTATAACTTCTGTTTTGGTAATTTCTTGTATTTTCTATTTTTTTGTTGTTGAAGTTCATCCATTTTTCTCCCAAGTTCTGTAAGCATTCTTATGACCATTATTTTGAATTCTTTACCAGATAGCTTGCTTATCTCTGTTTGAGTTAGTTCTTTTCCTGAGGCTTTGTCTTGTTTTCTTGATTGGAACATATTCTTCTGTCTTTCCATTTTATTTTATTTCTGTCTTCTCTGTTTATTTCTGTGTATTAGCTACATGGGAAAAAGCAATGGCAGAAGGAGAAGAGGGCATCAGAGAGTGAGAATGCTGGATGGCATCACTGATGCAATGAACATGAACTTGGACAAACTCCAGGAGATGGTGAGGGACAGGGAGGCCTGGCGTGCTGCAGGCCATGGGATGGCAAAGAGTCACACATGACTGGACGACTGAACAACAGCAGCAACATTAGGTATATTATCTACCTCTCACAGTATTGGAGGAGTGACTCAGTCCCTACGAAGTCTTGCAACTTATTCCTTCCTTTCCAGCAGATGCTTCAAGATTAGTAAGTGGGTCTTCTTCACCTATGGCCCATATGCTTTTAAATCTGGTGTTTTAAGCTATTTCTGAGATTGAGTGAGTTTTGCACATGTTCCTTTTAACAGTGGGTTCTCCGTTCCCTTTAGCTTTGTAGTTTTCCTGGGCATATTCCTTGTTGGTTTTCAAAGCCAGGTGTTTCAGGGGCTCATCTCTCCTGTACAAGTTCTAGAGGTTGGAGTATCAGATGTGAAGCTCAGATCTCTCAGTCTTCGGGGAAAAGACCTATACCTTTGTGATCTCTCCCGATTGTGGGTCACTGTAGCTGGGATCTGGGTTTTTCCTTAGCAAGCCTGTATCTCTGCCTCTTTTACCCATTTAGATGCTGTCCTTTATCCTTTGCTGTGGAGCCTCTGGGGTTTAGGTCTCTTTCTGAGGGAATTATTTCCTATGTTTTTGTAGGTTTTTTGGGACCATGGTAGGAGGTGAGATCAGGATCTTCCTGCACTTGCCATCTTGAAGCCTCTCTGGCTGTGACTGTAGTGCAGGAGGAATGGTTAAAGATGACAGTTGGGAGAAATGCTTTGACAATGTTAAAAATGATAACTATGAAATGCTTAAGACTGTTTTCTGACACTATGAATACTGCTACTTTTCTTTACTTTTTCTTTAAGTTTTCAGGCACTTTGAAATGATGGATAAGAACAAGGCCATAAGCAGAAATGAAGAACATGAACATAATTACATCAGGAGATCAGGATTTCCCATTCTGGATACTTTTCAAGGATGATCTTCAAAGCAAGGACATTTTCAATGCGTGGGTTTGTTAAATAAAAGTGAATGTTCAACTTAACCTGTGTGTTTGTTCATGTGGTTATTCTCCTTCCTCGAGGCAGCTTTCTCTGTCTCTGAAAAATGCAAACACGTCCTGCATCAGGAGAATTTCTGAGTAGTCTTTTCTTCCTAACTCCTTTGCAGAAGGTGGACTACAAAGGACGCTTGTCTCTTCCTGAAGAGACAGTTCCTAATGACGGGCTATATAGATCTGAGTTTGCAGTGCAAGAACAGAGACCTGGAAAGAGAATGAAAGGGGAGACTATGACATGTCAAGGGGCTTCAGGAGATGTTTAAATCCTGAGAACAAAGGGGTCACCTGGATGCAGAGTACCTGCTCCACTCAGTACTCCAAGGGAGAGTGGGCCCAGATGCCCTGGAGGGCCTGAGTCTGAACTCACAGGGGGCCCATCTGATGGATTCAGAAGAAAATAACATCCCATGCCACCTTGCAGGATATCTGTTTTTCCACTGAGAGATGTGGCCCTTAATTCCACATGCAACCACGTGCAGGTAACATATTCATAGGTTCCAGGGATTAAGACATGATTAGGCTGCCTCTGAGGGGCCAGTCATTACCAACCAGGCAAGGAATTTGCATTCTTATCCTGTGTGTGGCAGGAACTTTTGGAGGAATTCACATAGGGGAGTATTCTGATTAAGAGCCCCCCCACCCCCACCCGGTAACAGGGTGTCACAGTGTTACAGAGCCCTTCAGGGTATACAGGGTTTCCCTTGTAGCTCAAATGGCAGAGAATCTTCCTACAATGCAGGAGACCCAGGTTCAATCCCTGGGATGGGAAGATACCCTAGAGAAGGGCATGGAGACCCACTCTAGTATTCTTGCCTGGAGAACTCCATGGACAGAGGAGCCTGACGGGCTGTAGTCCGTGGGAATCTCCAGAGTTGGACATGACTGAGCGACTAACACACACAAGGTTTTTCTGGGCCTCCCAGGTGGCGCTAGTGGTAAAGAACCCGCCTGCCAATGTAGGAGACATAAGAGACGTGGGTTCCATTTCTGAGTCGGGAAGATCCTCTGGAGGAGGGCATGGCAACCCCCTCCAGTATTCTTGCCAGGACAATCCTATGGACAGAGGAGCCTGGCAGGCTATGGTCCATGGTGTCTCAAAGAGCTGGACATGAATAAAGTGACCTAGCATGCACGTAGGATGTTTCTGGCACCTGTCATGGTCCCATTCTCAGAGGAACAGTCTGCTGGGTGCCAGGCCCTCCCTGGGGCCCATGGAACCCTAGCTGCCCACTGTGCATGTCCAGTGCAGAGGGGAAAGGGAGCTGGAGAGGAATCCTGTCCACCATCTGGCTTCTTCCAGCCAGAGCCTCTTCCTTGATTCAGCCCTCACTGCATTCCAGAGTTCTCCAGGCTACGTGTTCAAGAAGAGAGTGAAATGGTGAAGTGCCCACTGGTCAGTGTCTTTTGTAGAAGAAGAGAACCCCAAATACCTTTGAATCTATTATGGGTCTGGCCCTCTTCATATTGCAAGAGGGAACTATATTGTTTTGAGAGTCCCATTTTTATTTTTGGTAACTCTGTGTCACATCTACTTTTCTGTTCAACTGAAGAGGCATCTTCAATGCAATCTCTAAGCTATTTAATTGTCCATGCTATTGGGTTGGTCAAAAAGTTCCTTCAGTTTTAAGTATTGTAATGTACTTACTGTGATCGATATTCTTGTATAATGAGTGAGGCCTGTCCTGTTAAAGTGTTTATATAAGCTAGTTACATGAAGTACCAGGTAATGACTATTATCATAGTAAGTTGTTTTTGTAAATTTGTACAAGTCTTTGAAACTCATTGGTAAAACAGAAAGATTTTGGTTTAAGGATAATCTTCACCGAAGCCTGGAAATTCACTCTAAGAACTTGCACCTGGGTTTCATGTACTCTGTCCTATTCTGTAGAAGTTGTTACAATATTTGACAACCATCTAGTAGGATGAGAGGGAGACAGCCTCTAGAGAAGGCTCTTTTGAAGGAGGCCAGGTGCAGGGGATGGAGATGTGACCCTAGTTAATATCTCTTCACTCTTTGGGGAGTGGAATTTACACCCGATGGGTTTTAGTGCACCTGGAAGCATTAACTAATGCATATTTCTTGAGCGTTGCAATATATTTGTCTCCTGGGAGGCTGATAAGAACAAGTTTGTGATGATCATGTGTGAAGCAATGGGGCAAGTGCGGACTTGGACTTGGCTTCTTCTGATACCAGTAGTGGTGGAAGTCAAGGAGATGCTCACACGCTCAAGATAGGAGAGATAACTTTTCAGGTTATGATTCTGGATTCTCACCTCTTCCTGCAGCAATCATCATCATTAGCCATCCTTCAGTCCCTCTTTTGTGTCATTGCAACCAAAACAAACACAAATTACTCTGTTAAACTCCTCGTTGCTGTAATAATGAATAACAAAACATGTTCACCCTTCTGCCTGGTTCTTGCTATGCATGCAGTGCTTACAGTTAATGTTGTTTCTGTGTTCTGCTCTTTCATAGTTTTGATAGTTTGTTGCTTTTGTTTTTCTGGTTTTTAATCAGTTTCTCTCAATTTTTGTTCATTTATTTCTCTATGTACATTGGTTACTTTCAAAATAGTTTTATTTTCAAAAGACTACTTTCAAATAGTCTTGTGGCCTATTTGTCCTTTCCTATTTCTTTTTATTTTTAATATTTCTTCTGTTGTGTCTCAGTCATTTCTTCCCATTCTCAAACCTTTGATTATGTCAACAACTGCTAACAATCCATAAGCTTCCTTAAGTGACTAAGGACTCGGAAATGCCCATAACTGTGACCTAATCTTATTCATCTTATTGAGTTCCATGATATATGCTGAATAATATGTATGGAAATAGAAAGTTGATTTTCCAAAATATTAAGCAATAAATTTCCAGCAACTAAAGCCCACACTCATAATTTTCAGCACGATTTTCTTGGGCACCAGCTTGTAATGGTCAGAACCACAGATGGCAGGCTCTGCTGAGGAGACCATTGTACAAAGAGACCCATCAACCCTCATAGGTCTAGCCCTTTCTCTTAAGTCCTAAAACAACGTTGTGCTATGACTAAATTACCTAGGATGTACTCATTGGTGTTACCAACTCCCAGGATGTTGAAATGAGAATTGTGGCCTGGCCACAGTTGTAAACAATCTGTAACTCTAAATCTCTTACCATCTGGCTACAGGGAAGCCTTCTCATAAATGGTTTGCTTTCTTCAATCTGAACTCTTTTGCATATTTGCGTTGCTCGTTATGTCTAGACTTTGTCTTCCCTGAATAAATGCAACATGAAGCTACAACCTGTTAACTTGGTCATGGAGCTGAAAGGTAGAAGGTAGGGATGGGTGGTGGCTGGAGGGTAGACAGGTGGTGAGATGGATGGATATGTGATAAAGCAAGTAGGGTCAAATGGGCATGGTAGGATCTAGATGGCATGCGTATCGGCTTTTACTGCAATATTCTTTCGGGTTTTCAGTTTATTTGAAACATTTCACAACAAAATGTTGGAGGAAAAATGTGGAGATGGTGGGATGATGGTTCAAAATCTTATAAATCCCTATGACTTTGATTTTCTCCCCTAGTTAGTTACGTGCAGCTTCCCTCTGGCCAAATTCAGGCAGGTGCACCTACAGAACACATTCACCAGAGCTGCTGCTGTCGAGAGTCTTCTCAGTTAGATGCTGATCTCCTTTGGCAGGATCAAGTTATACCCATTCTCTCTTTCTGTCTGTGGATCAATACTGAGCACAGAGTGAATTTTCAAATACTACAGTTTTACCAAGGTGGATTGGAAAGTTGGTTCCCACAGTGTATTTATTATGTTAACAAATCAGACAGGGTCAGTGGAAATGAAGTAACCGATCCCTTCGTCAGCCACTTGGGTGTTTGATTCCTTCATCAGCCACTTGGGTGTTGCTGGTATTCAGTTCCTTCCTTCTTGTATCAGTTATCTCTTGAGGGGACCAGGCCTCCAGTTCTGGGAACACAAAGCTGGAAGACAGCATCACTGCTGTTCAGGAGTTTATGGGGAAATGGAGATGGTTACAGTGTGATGTTCATGTTTGCTGGGGGAGGTCAGTGGGATTAACAAAAGTGAAAGCCTTGTCCTTGGCCCTTGCCCACTCCAGAGGCTGCCTGCCCCTCTCGCAGACCACCTCCAAGCAGGCCCAGACTCCAATGTCAGGAAAGGCTGGGGAACCAATGCCCAAGGTCACCCCTCACTAAAGAGGAGCCTGGACTGAGGATCTCTGTCTTTCTTGCTCCATGGGACAATCGCACATCTCTGGAGTGTTCCCAGCAGGACTGAGCCCCAGGTGCCCACAGAACCGAGGCACACACTTCATCAATCCTCCTCCCTTCTCCTGGAGTAAGTGCTTCCTGCAGCTGTCTCCAAATGAACTAATATAACGAAACTTTGTCTCGCTTTGGGAAAGACTCAAACTAGAACACAAACCACTTGGAGCCAGGTGGGATCAGCACAGGTCTAGGACCCCATCCATCAGCCAAGGTAGGGTGGGATGAGGAGGTGGGTGGGGGTGGGGAACACACACAACACTTGGAGACATAGGCTATAAGTAGGAGATCTATTGAACTGAATCACTAAAAACAAATTAAGGTTTTAAAAAAGCATATAGAGCAGTATTTCTTGCTTTCTGTATTAATTTTTAAAACCTTTTTTTAATTATATATTGGGGTATAGCCAGTTAACAATGCTGTGATAGTTTCAGGTGGACAGTATAGTGACTCAGCCATACAGAAACGTGTTCCATTCTCTCCCAACTCCTCTCCTATGCAGGCTACCACATAACCATCTTTGGCATTTGGGGCCAGAAAATTCTCTCCTATGGAGACTGTTCTGCACACTGCAGGAAGTTGGGCCTCTACCCATTAGATGCCAATAGCATATCTTCCTCTCAGTAGTGACAACCAAAAATATCTTCCAGGCACAGCCAAATGTTTCCTGGGGGTGGGGAGGGGGCAAAATCACATTCAGCTGAGAACCACTGACACAGAGTTTCTGGGGTTTCAAAGTGGCATCCTGATTCTAGAACATCCCCAAATATACAGGTGCTCCAGTGATGGTGCTTCCAGGGCCATCATGGGGGTGGTCCAGAAGCCCACCTCACCGATGGGGCAGCTCTGTGCTCTGCAGGAAAGGCTCCTGCCTGCTGGCTGCATGCTGACCCGGGGGCACAGTGCTGAGAATTTGTGGGGGTCCCTTGGCAGAGTCGAGTAGGGGAGAGCTGGAACTGACCTGCCTGATGCCAATCCTAAAGCAGCCCCAATACCTCCTCTCCCACCTCTGTGACCAGTCTTGGGAGTCCCAGGCTTGGTGTTTCCTTGGCTGCAGAACTTTGGGCAGCCTTGAAATCACTTTAGTGAGGTTTCCACTGATGATTGGGCTGGGATGTGCCAGGCATCTGTGGAGGGAGATACTGTATGGGACCCTATGGGTTTAGGCTGCCTCCCAGGAGAGCCACTGGACAGGCCTAAAGAGATTCTGAATGAAAACGTGCTACAGAGCCTCCTGTTCTTGCTCCCAAACCAGCTCAGAGTCCTGGGATCCAGCCCACCCTGGAATCCCCAGGGGGCAGTTAAGTATTCTCGCATACAGGGTGGCAATCCTTGTTTAGCAGGCCTCCACAGTCTTCCCTGTAGCTCAAGGGAGACTAACCCTAACCCTAACCCTAACCTAGAATCTGCCTGCAATGCAGGAGACCCGGGTTAGATTCCTGGGTCAGGAAAATCCCCTGGAGAAGGAAATGGCAACCCACTCCAGTATTCTTGTCTGGATAATTCCATGGACAGAAGAAACTGGTGAGCCCCAGTCCATGGGGTCGCATGAGTCGGACATGACCTAGGACTAAACCACCACCACTACCAAGGGGTCTGTCACTGTTCACGGAGGGCTCGTGCATACACACAGGTGAGAAGTCTATAGAGAACCTTGTTCCCTCCAGGAGTTTTCAAATTCAGTCTGAAGGATGAGGCAGGCACATCACAGTGAAGATTATCAGTGCCCTGCAGGACCATGCTCTCTATGGAAGAGGATCACTTCTGACTCCCGTGATAGCATCACATGGGTGAACACACCACTGTCCAAATTGCCTGGGGGGTGGGGGGCTGGCTCTTCTTAGTGGCCCCTCTGCTTGGTCTCTGGTTGAGATTGCCTGGGAGCTTTTCTGCCTCCCCATTCCCCACCTTCTCTGCAGTGGTCTAAGAAACCCACTCTTGGAGTAGCAGTGAGTGTGTTGGCTGAAGGGTGAAGACAGCCTAGTACAGAGCGGTGGGCAAGGCAGAGAGGACGCCTCCCTGCTCTGAAGCCTGTTCGGTCCCTAAAGACAAGGCAATCTTGCCTAAGGGACCAGAGTTTCTCTTAAATGCAGATGATGAGGCTCTGGCCCCCCAAATTTGGATTTGATGGCCTCAGGAAGCAGATTTTCAGGTTAATTTTATTTATTTATTTTAAAAATATTTTATTTTATATTGGGGTATAGCCAACTAACAATGTTGTGTGTTTCAAGGTGGACAGCAAAGGGACTCAGCCATACATACACATATATCCATTCTCCCCCAAACTCCCCTCCCCTCCAGGCTGCTACTTAACATTGAACAAAGTTCCCTGTTCTGTACAGTAGGTCTTTGCTGGTTATCCATTTTAAATAGAGCAGTGTGTACATGTTCATCCCAAACTCCTAACTATCCCTTCCCTGTGTCCGTCCCTCTGGCAATCGTAAGTTTGTTCTCTAAGTCTGTGAATCTAATTTTTTTTCATTCCTTCTGCCTACTTTGCATTTAGTTTTTTTTTTTTTTAATTTACAATACTGTATTGGTTTTGCCATACACCAACATGAATCTACCACGGGTGTTCACGTGTTCCCAATCCTGAACCCCCCTCCTATCTCCCTCGCCGTACCATCCCTCTGGGTCATCCCAGTGCACCCGCCCTAAGCATCCTGTATCCTGCATCAAACCTAGACTGGCGATTCACTTCTTATATGATATTATACATGTTTCAATGCCATTCTCCCAAATAAGTTCATTTATATCATCTGTTTTTAGTTTTTGCATATAAGGGATGTCACACAATATTTCTCCTGTGCTTGACTATTTCACTCAGTATGACACTCTCTAGGCCCATCCATGTTGCTGCAAACGACATTACTTCTTTCATTGTATGTTTGTGAGTGCGTCTTGCTTCAATCGTGTCTGACTCTTTGCAACTCTATGGACTGTAACCCTCCAGGCTCCTCTGTCCATGGGATATTCCAAGCAAGAGTACTAGAGTGGATTGCCCTGCCCTCCTCCAGGGGATCTTCCGACCCGGTGACTGAACCCTCATCTCCTGCATCTCCTGCATTGCAGGCAGATTCTTTACCACTGAGCCACTGGGGAGGCCCAATCCATCATGTACATGTACCCATTTTAATTTTAAATAACTGTCCCCAAGTAGTCAATGGACAAGGCTCTGCTCTGAGAAGCAAGGGCATTTTGCATTCTTCTGTGGGAACAGGGAAATGGTGTTTAATTGCGGGATTTCACTCACAAGCTGGAGGGAAGGCAAGCTGGTTGATGGATAGCCCACCACCACTCTGGTCTGGGAGAACATGAGGTCTTAACAGAGGGCCGATCAAGGCAGCCAAAGGCAGAGGGACCCTTATGTTGACACTGAAACAGACTGAACAGAGCAGGTCTCTCAACATGCCAACTCCCCACTGCACCAGCTTCCAGAAAAAGCCAGATCCAGTTACAAGGTAACAGAAAGGTGGTCATGACTGGGATGAGAACCATTCATCCTTCATTCCTCAGCATCCTGCTGGCCACACCTATAGGAACAGAATTTTCCAGGGACTGTAGGATTGAAAAAATTGAAAATTGTCCTGAGAGAAGGGCAGAAATTGAGTTTGAGTCCACTTTCCAGCCCAGATTCCTTTCCTGAGTAACCAAGGAAGCTGGGTGGGTGAGGTTGTGAAGAAGTTGGGGGAGGAGGGGCTCACGTGTGACTCCTGCTCCTCTAGTGAAAGGCTGGCACTAAAGCACCTCACTGAGGGAAAATGGATACATGTGTATGTGTGGCTGAGTCCCTTTACTGAAACTATCACAACATTGTCAATTTGCAATAGTGGTTTAGTCACTAAATTGCGTCTGACCTGCCCAGCTCTTCTGTCCATGGGATTTTCCAGGCAAGAATACTAGAGTGGATTGCCATTTCCTTCTCTTTTTGACTCAGTGACTGAGGCTGCATCCCCTACACTGCAGGCAGAATCTTTACCAGCTGAGCCACCTAATGGTCTACACCTCAATAATAAATAAAATGTTTTAAAAAGTACCTCATCTTTCCTTGAGTGATTTTCTTTTGATCTGGGCAAAGTTGATGGTTAAATGATCCTACAGATCAGCATATGCAATGGTTCGCCCAACCCTCAATCCAGGAGTGAGGGATCCTTCTTATCTCAATAAGATAAATTCTCAAAGTGAAGCCCAAGGGCCATTAGCATCAACATCACCTGAGAAACGCAATTATGCCTCTTTCAGACCCACCAAGAAACTCACGGTAGGGCCCAGAACGCTGCATTTTAAAGTCCTGCAGGGGCTTCTGATGCGAGGAACCACAGCCATGCAGAAATAACAAGCTCACACCAGTGCAGATCAGCTGAGGCAGAATTCAGCCCATGTTCCCAAGCACCAAGACTAGCGGCCCTTTCCACCATCATTCTGATACTCATTTTTCCAAAAGAACCAGAAGGCATTTCATCTCTCTAGAGATCTCTTCCCAAGCTTTTTTTCTCCCTCCAGAAACATTCTCTGACCACCTCATTGAACAGTGGGTTTTGTCCGCCTCCTGTCAGCTTCCCAGTATCTCTGTTTGATAGCTCCTTTTCTGACTGGGGGCGCCTGGAGGGCAAGGACTGTGTCTCGCTGTATGGGTCTGGGGTTGAGAAGATCCACCATGATGCTCACAAGAACATCACTGATGGTGACACTGCTTGGATTCCACCCACAAGAAAGGCGCCATGAGCTCATTATCTAGAGTTTTAGACTGAGTTCTCCTGAGAAACAGAACCAAGAGAGATAGACAAGTAGCTAAGGGACTTGTTTTAAAGCATTGACTAATGTGATTTATGGAGGCTTTCAAGTCCCACTCTACAGTGCAAGTTAGTAGGCTGGAAACTCAGAGAGGAGCTGATATTTCAACATGAGTCCAAAGTCCATGTAGAATCAAAATCCCCTTTTTCTTGGGGATTTCAAAGTTTTTTTCTCTTAAGGTTTTTGACTGATTGGATGAGGCCTATCCACTTTATGGAGACTTATCCACCTGCGAAGAGTTGACTCATTGGAAAAGACTTTGATGTTGGGAGGGTTTGAGGGCAGGAGAAGAAGGGGAAGACTGAGGATGAGATGGCTGGATGGCATCACTGACGTGAGTCTGAGTGAACCCTGGGAGTTGATGATGAACAGGGAGGCCTGGCGTGCTGCGATTCATGGGGTCGCAAAGAGTCGGACACGACTGAGCAACTGAACTGAACTGAACTGAGCAGATCTCTGTTGAACAGATGGAAGGCAAGCCCAGGAGTGGGCAGTCATGACTGAGCGACTGAACTGACTGACTGACTGATCTAAATGTTAATTACATCTAAACTACCTTCACAGCAGATGTTGGGCCAAACATCTATATGCCATGGCCTAGCCAAGTTGATAGTTAAACATCAGCCAGGGAATTCCCTGGTGGTTCAGTAGTTAGGATTCAATGCTTTCACTGCCGTGGCCTGGGTTCAGTCCATGGTCTGGGAACTAAGGTTCTACAAGGCATGTAGTGTGGCCAAAAAATAAAAAAATCACACTAGTGACACTGTGGAAGCAATGCACTTTGTGAAACTACATAGACAAGAGCCAGGGGCAACTACTGCTAAGCTGAGTTAGACACATATGCATCTGCTCAGGGACACACTCATGCACAAACACACACATACACGCATGGGTGACAGAATGTGGCAGTGACTACCCAAGAGTGTCTGTGAGAGAAAATCGTCACACTGGGGTTTTCCTTTGCACCGTCTCCTAAATATACATTTCTATTTGTAACATAAAGCAAGTCAAAAGCGACTCTGCATTTACCAAAAACCCCAGAGAACACCACTGAGAACAGTAGGCAAGTCTAACAATGGAAAACCCACAGAATTTTGCTGGTTTCTGCTTTGATTTTCCTAATCAGCTGAGGACTAGCTAAGAAGATAACCCTTCATTTAGGAGGAATTAATTTTTCAATATCTACAGCTATTTCATGTCATGTTTGCCGCCCTTGACCAGTATGACTCATTCCTTTTCCCTGTGGTGTTTACCTCATGAAAAAACACTTCTCTGTGATTGATGGCTCTCTGAAGAGTTCAAATTCAGGGTTTTGACATTTAGTGAACCGTGATTTCCTTTTTGCTGTGGCTCTCTCTCTTTTTTTAACCACCCTCCATTTTTCTCTTTATTCTTAAAAACAATGGGAATAAACATAAAAGTGATCAAAGAGCTCCATCATTGAATTCTCTGTCTTAAATTGGACTTATCTCACTGATGTATACATTCTTGCTGGCAAATAATAGAGGAGCATACATTTTTGCAAGATTTACATTCAAGAAACTTTTGATCCTTTTAAACTGACAATGACATGAGTGCATTTCAGTAAGAAATTTTAAATGTTTTTGTCTTGTTAGTCTCTGTCTGTGATGTGTTTATGTAAGAAAATTTCATAAATCTGTTATTGTGAAAGACGCAATTAATGCAATAGGATAAACAAGCTCCAAACAAGTCCCAGGTGATTACAACTGTGCAGAGTGGTGACTGTAATGGGGAGCCAGCCCAGCTCTGGGGAAGGATCAGGAGCATGCAGGGTGCCTGAGGACTTTATCAGGAGCAGGAACCTCTGGAAGAACGTGCCTAAAGGTAACTGACAAGGAAGGAGAAGCAGCAGTGGCTGTGACTGGCTGGGAAGATGTCACTGGCAATTGTAGCACAGGCATGCAGAATGCTTGTATGAACAAGTGCCTTTGTCTGACCGGGCTGTCTTCAAAGTTTCAAACAGATCTCCGACCTGGGTTGAGGGTGGGGAGAAACTTCACTCTGCAGGGAAAGTGGTGTGGGTCAGTGGTGCAGGAAGTGAGACTGCAGGGCCTCCAGGGTGGTGGGTGGAGCATGGAAAGGTACCACAGGGTGCTGATGATACACAGTGGGTGATGGATGACAAGGTGCAGATCGTCTTCAGAATGGGCAAGCCAGCCAAAGAAACAGCTTTACACAGCAAACCGGCTTACGGAGCAGGTACTGATTTGGACAAGTCATTTTCCACTCAAGTCTGCATGTCTGTGAAATCAAGCCTGGATCTTCTCTTTGAAATATTATGAAAACAGATTAGATAAGTCCTAAAAGAAGTAACAGCTTTTTAGGCTGGTGTTTTAAGTTTTGAAGTGTTATAGGGTTTAGTGACTTTTGGCTGGGAGGGGACAAAATGAGCCTTTCAACAGTAATCATTACAGCCTGTGCACGCTTGTAAGCTTGACGCTGCTGGAATGCTGGCCAGGGGTTTTTGGAATATGAACGTTCGAACTTGATTGCTCTTGGGGAATTTCTATATACATTTTAAAAAATCATAAGAATTTTTATGTCTTTGGGTCGCACAGAGTCGGACACGACTGAAGCAACTTAGCAGTAGCAACAAATAGGCTGTCCTACAACTCCAGTTCTTCTGTCGGTGCAAGTTTTGGAGACCCTGGTTGCCTGGGCAAAGGATGAGAGACACCGGTCGATGGAGCAGGAGCCGCGGGCAGGTGAAGGCAGCCGGGCGCCCGCAGCCGGACTGAGACCGCCCTTGTCGGTCACGCAGGGAGTGCTGCCGGAAGCAGCAGAGACGCTTCTATTCTGGGAACCGTCTACGCCACCTTTGAACTTTGTCTATCAGTAAGGAGTGTGTGTGCACTGTTGAGTGGCTTGGTCTTAAAATAAACTGTGCTGAATTTCCAAGGTCAGATTCCAGATGCTGGACTATGCGAGTGGCGGTGGGGGTGGTGGGGGGTCCCTCTCAGGGAAGTGATGCTCTGTCTTGGTTGCTAAATGAGCCGCGAGCCCAGAAATGAAGTCTGCTGGCTGTTTAGAAACTCAGAGGTCACTGACCAGTTCCAGAACGTTTCCCTACTGTCTGTGCACGCCCACAGAACATTAACATGAAGGCATCTTTTTTTAAAAATTTTTTAAGTTGGTTTCCTTTCTGTAAACTCAAGGGTGCTTCTCTGACAAGCTTTATTTATAGGGATGCTCATATTTGTTGTTTAATTCTCTTTTCCCTTTGAATGCTTTTGGGTGCTTGTGCCTCAGAACTTTTCTGGAAGAGGTGACCCCTCCCTGCCCAGACTCTCCACCTCAGGGACAATAATACAGAGGCAGAGATCAGGCTGGCTCTGAATCGATTACCTCCAGAGCATTAAAACCTTCCTGATAATTACTTGGAATGAATTGAGACCTACATGCATTAAAAAAAAAAAAGTGAGAAATCAACCAACACCCCTCTCCTATTACAAAGGAGAACTCCCATCACAAATCGGAACTGGAAAATGTCAGACTGGTAGATAGAAAAATTTATTCAGTCAAATAGAAGGAAGAATTTTGATCCAGAAGACATGTGGCAGATGGTACCTTGATTGTCCCCTACTGTAAACACAAGCAGACACAGACACATACTCCTACCTTATGGCAACAACATCCCCACCCTCTTGGCTGACCTTCACCTTATGGCCAGGTTCCCAGTAGGGGGTTGGTGGCCGCCTACCTGGCATGATTTCAGGGTGGAAAGAAACCACTCTCTCCAGAACACCTCCCCCTTCACTCACCCCTGCTGATCGATGTCTCAGATGCCCATTGGCAATGGCACCCCACTCAAGTATTCTTGCCTGGAGAATCCCAGAGACAGAGGAGCCTGGTGGGCTGCCGTCTATGGGGTCGCACAGAGTCGGACATGACTGAAGGGACATGACTGAACAGCCAGCAGCAGCAGTAGCAATATAGTTTTTAGCTTTGATTAAAAAAATCCAAGTCTCTGAGCCTAATGGGGTCATTATGAGTCACTGAACCCGTCACAACATCTATCCACTCCTGAGAGCACATGGAAAAGGGGTAAGAGGGAAAATTCAGACAGCAGGAGAGTTTAGGAGCTTGAAATGTACCTGGCCTCCTTATCAATCTGTGATAATTCAGGGAAATTTTATTATAAACAAACTGTAGCATCTGCAAACCCTACACACAGCTAGTATCTTAGGGATGTGTCTTGTGATTAAGCAGGAGACAGGTACAAGGATATTCATAGCAGCAATTTTTATTTATTAAAGATTTTTTTGATGTGGACCAGCTTTTGAAAGTCTTTATTGAATTTGTTTCAGTGTTGCTTCTATTTTATATTTTGGTTTTTCTGACCATGAGGCATGTGGGATCTTAGCTGCCTGACCAGGGATCAAACCCGCACTCCCAAGCACTGGAAGGTGAAATCTTAACCACTGGACTGCCAGGGAAGTCCCACAGCAATTTTTAAATGTGAAGAGTCAGAAACCAGCTTGATGTCCCTCAACAGGAGTAAATAATGGTATAGTCACAAAACGGCAAAAATGACTGTTTGACATGTACTTCTAATAAAAATGAGTAAATCTCACCAAATGCTCACATCCAAACTCCACGTGATGGGCCCTAGGGTGTAACAAATTTGACTGAGTGTGGACCATTGCCCAAGTCCTGCTGGGGTTCCCTGGAGACAGCGCTTCTTTGGGGGTTCTCTCTGCTTCATTCCCCACTCTCAAGAACCACTCCCATGAAAGTCTATGCTGGGGTTCAAAATAGCTTATGGAACCTCCCAAGTTACTCTCAGGGACACGACTGTTTCTGTAGTGCTCATGGTTCAGCCTCAGAAAAGGTAAAAGAT
>SJYC01140507.1:0-14123 GCA_006408675.1 Madoqua kirkii
TTAAAGATTTTTTTGATGTGGACCAGCTTTTGAAAGTCTTTATTGAATTTGTTTCAGTGTTGCTTCTATTTTATATTTTGGTTTTTCTGACCATGAGGCATGTGGGATCTTAGCTGCCTGACCAGGGATCAAACCCGCACTCCCAAGCACTGGAAGGTGAAATCTTAACCACTGGACTGCCAGGGAAGTCCCACAGCAATTTTTAAATGTGAAGAGTCAGAAACCAGCTTGATGTCCCTTAACAGGAGTAAATAATGGTATAGTCACAAAACGGCAAAAATGAATGTTTGACATATACTTCTAATAAAAATGAGTAAATCTCACCAAATGCTCACATCCAAGCTCCACGTGATGGGCCCTAGGGTGTAACAAATTTGACTGAGTGTGGACCATTGCCTGAGTCCTGCTAGGGCTCCCTGGAGACAGCGCTTCTTTGGTTCTCTCTGCTTCATTCCTCACTCTCAAGAACCACTCCCATGAAAGTCTATTCTGGGGTTCAAAATAGCTTATGGAACTTCCCAAGTTACTCTCAGGGACATGACTGTTTCTGTAGTGCTCATGGTTCAGCCTCAGAAAAGGTAAAAGATAGAGATGAATAAATCACAGTCACTTTTGTTCCCACCATCCAGAACTGTGGACACTGTGGCATTTTCTTTCCACACACTTTCTCAGCGCTCTGTGTGTGTGCCTATGTGTGCATGTATGTATTTTTTTTTTTGCAGAAATGGTATATACTGAGTACTCTTTTGCAAATTATTTCTCCATTGAATAATATTTGGCTACATGTTTCCGTGTGATTCCGTATTCTTCAGTACTTTTAAAAAATTGTCATGAAAAATACATAAAATTCAATATTTTACTCATTTTTATAGCTTCTTTTTAAGATCCGTCTAGTCAAGGCTATGGTTTTTCTTGTGGTCATGTATGGATGTGAGAGTTGGACTGTGCAGAAGGCTGAGCACTGAAGAATTGATGCTTTTGAACTGTGGTGTTGGAGAAGACTCTTGAGAGTCCCTTGGGCTGCAAGGAGATCCAGCCAGTCCATTCTGAAGGAGATCAGCCCTGAGATTTCTTTGGAAGGAATGATGCTGAGGCTGAAACTCCAGTACTCTGGCCACCTCATGCGAAGAGTTGATTCATTGGAAAAGACTCTGATGCTGGGAGGGATTGGGGGCAGGAGGAGAAGGGGACGACAGAGGATGAGGTGGCTGGATGGCTGGATGGCATCACTGACTCAATGAACGTGAGTCTGAGTAAATTCCGGGAAATGGTGATGAACAGGGAGGCCTGGTGTGCTGCAATTTATGGAGTCTTGAGGAGTTGGACACGACTGAGCAACTGAACTGAACTGAACAGATAGCTTCTTTTTAAAACTCATTTATTTTTTTAATTAATTTTTAATTGGAGGATAATTGCTTTACAATATTATGTTGGTTTCTGCCATATATCAAGATGCATCAGCCTTAGGTATACATGCGCAACCCACTCCAGTATTCTTGCCTGGAGAATCCCACGGATGGAAGAGCCTGGTAGGCTATAGTCCATGGGGTCCAAAGAGTCAGAAACGACTGAGTGACTTCACTTTCACTTTAGGTATACATATGTTCCCTCCCTCTTAACTTCCTTTCCACCTCCCAACCTTCCAAGTTGTCACAGAACACCAGATTTGAACTCCCTGCACCATACAACACATTTCCACTGGCTATCTAATTTTACATATGGTAATGTATATGTTTCAACGCTAGTCACTCAATTCATCCCACTCTTTCCTTCCTACACTGTCCACAAGTCTTTTCTCTGTGTCTGCATCTCCATTGCTGCACTGCAGATAGGTTCATTAGTATCATCCTTCTAGATTCCATATATATGTGTTAATATATGATATTTGTCTTTCTTTTTCTGACTTACTTCACTCTGTATAATAGGCTCTAGTTCATCCACCTCATTAGAACTGACTCAAATGCATTTCTTTTAATGGATGAGTAATATTTCATTGTATATGTGTACCATAGCTTCTTTGTCCATTCATCTGTCAATGGCCATTTAGATTGCTTCCACATCCTGGCTATTGTAAACAGTTCTGCAATGAACATTGGGGTACATGTATCTTTTTCAGTTATGGTTTTCTCAGGGTATATGACCAGTAGTGGGATTGCTGGGTCATATGGTAGTTCTGGCCCTAGTTTTTTTTTTAAGGACTCTCCATACTGTTCTCCGTAGTGGCTGTATTAATTTGTATTCCCACCAACAATGCAAGAGAATTCCCTTTTCTCCACACCCTCTCCAGCATTTATAGTTTGTAGATCTTTTGATGATGGCCATTCTGACTGGTGTGAGGTGATACCTCATTGTAGTTTTGATTGATTTGCATTTCTCTAATAATGAGCAATGTTGAGCATTTTTCATGTGTTTATTGGCCATCTGTATGTATTCTTTGGAGAAATATCTGTTTAGCTTCTCTGCCCACTTTTTGATTCCAGTGTTTGTTTTTCTAGTATTAGCTGAATGAGCTGCTTGTATATTTTGGAGATTAATCTTCTGTTAGTTGTTTCATTTTCTATTATTTACTCTCATGCTGCTGCTGCTAAGTCACTTCGGTCGTGTCCGACTCTGTGTGACCCCATAGACGGCAACCCACAAGGCTCCCCAGTCCCTGCTGAGGGTTGTCTTTTCACCTTGTTTATAGTTTCCTTCACTGTGCAAAAGCATTTAAATTTAATTAGGTCCTATTTGTTCATTTTAGTCATTTAAAAATATACCTTTCTGTGACTTTAGGACTTTCCTGATAGATAGCTCAGTTGGTAAAGAATCTGCTTGCAATGCAAAGACCTCAGTTTGATTCCTGGGTCTGGAAGATACCTTGGAGAAGGGATAGGCTACTCACCTCGGTATTCTTGGGCTTCCCTTGTGGCTCAGCTGGTAAAGAATCCACCCATAATGCAGAAGACCTGAGTTCAATCCCTGGGTTGGAAAGATACCCTGGTATTCTGGCCTGGAGAATTCCATGGACTGTGTAGTCCATGGGGTCCGAAGAGTTGGACATGACTGAGTGACTTTCACTTTTGTGACTTTAAGTACATTCACATTGTTGTGTACCCATCACCACCATCCATCTCGTTTTTCATCTTCCCAAACTGAAACTCCATCCCTGTTAAACACTGCTTCCCTGTGTTTCCTCCCTCATTACCACCTCAACCCCTGGCAACCCGAATCCTGCTTTCTGTCTCTATGAATTTAACTCCTCTAGGGATGTCATATAGGTGGAATCATATAGTATTTGTCCTTTTGTGGCTAGTTTTTTCACTTAACATAATGTCCTCAGGTTTATCCATGTTGTAGCATGTGCAAAATTTCCTTCCTTTTAAAGACTGAATAATATTGTATTGTACTCCAACATCTTCTTAAATGACTACATAGTATTTCTTTTGCAAATATATCATAGCTTATATAAATAATTCTTTGTTCTCAAATGTTTATTTCCACTTTTTAAAATTATTATAAGCAACACAACAGTGGATATCTCCTAGCTTAAAGATTTGCACGTATACCTGACTGTTTCCTTAGGATAAAATCCTAAATGGAAGTGAAATTGCTGATTAAAATGATGGAGGACACACTGTAAGTAGCTACATGAGGTACTAGCCTTTCACTTTGGTGAATGAGAGGGGCTCCCTGGCTGGTCTCTGTTGCCTGAAATTCTGTCTCTAAAATTTTATCCTGTTCAAACAGCTCTCTGGTGATAGTTATAGGCCTTCTTAAGGAAAAATGAAGCTAATGGTTACCACTTTGAGTTGACTTAGGAGGCCTATTCTGTTTATTCTGCATGAGGAAGAACTTCAGATGGGTAAAGAAGGGGACCAACATTTTTAAAATATATCAGATGGATCAGGCTTTTTGCTTGTTATTGCCTCAATAGTCTCTCATCGTCCATTTGATGGCCCAACTGCTTGTTTTAAAACAATTTATTTTTTTAATTTGAAATAATTTATATTTATATAGAGTCAAAAAATAGTACAGAGAACTCTCATCTTCACCATTTCTCTGATGCCGAAATCTTATGTATGTAACCATGGTACATTTGTCAAAACTAAGAATTTAGCATTGGTAATACACTGGGCTTCCCTGGTGGTTCAGACAGTAAAGAATCTGCTTGCAATCCTGGAGACCTGAGTTCAGTCCTTGAGTAGGGAAGATTCCCCTGGAGAAGGGAATGGCTACCCACTCCAGTATCCTTGCCTGGGAAATCCCATGGACAGAGGAGCCTGGGGGCTATAGTCCATGGGGTCACAAAGAGTCAGACATGATTGAGTGACTAACATTTGCACTTTCATTATGCAGTTTACTGAAGTCCAGAGCATTCAGATGTCATCCATGTCCCCACTAATGTCCTGTTTCTACCCTGGAATTCAATCCAGGGTTCCATGTTGTGATTAGATGTACAAATCCTCCCGGAGCCTGGGACAGGTATGATATTTCTTTGTTTTCACAACGTTGATGGTTTTGAAGAGCATGGCTCAGGTATTTGTCAGACTGTCCCTTAGTGTGAGTTTGTCTGATGCTTTTTGTGATTATTCTGGGAAGAATATCACAGAGGTGAGTGTTTACTCATACACTCATATCAGGAGGAACATGCTCAAAGCACCTCCCTAGTGCTAGCTGATGTCTCATCAGGTAAAGAATCTGCCTGCAATGCAGGAAATGCGGGTTCAGTCCCTGGGTTCGGAAGATGCCCTGGAGGAGGAAAATGGCAACCCACTTCAGTATTCTTGCCTGCAAAAATCCCATAGACAGAAGAGTCTGGCAGGCTATAGTCCAAAGGATTGCAAAGAGTCAGACATGATGGGGTGAGTAAGCACACAGGCATAAGCATTGGTTGAAGTGGGGTCTCTGTGAAGGCTCTGCTTCTCTCTTTCAGTAAGTTGGAGACCAGGCACTCAGTCCAGCTCACACTCAAGGGGAGGGGAAGTAACATCCTTCTCCTGGAGGTGGATCAAAGAATCTGTGGACTATGATAAAACCACTACAGTAATTAATAAACGTTTTACAGTAGGTACTGTGAAGTGATGCCAGTATCCACTAATTTTAGCATCATCTGTGGGCCCTGCCTGCAGCAACGATTACCTCGGTGTTTTCATGGGGATTTTCTCTTTTCCTCAGCCCTTCTACACTTACTGTTTGGAATCTGTGAAGGCAGTTTTGTCCCACTTCTCCATTTATTTATTTTTCAATCTTTTGTTTATATCAGCATGTACTCATAGATATTTATTTTCTTCTCTGAGTTACAATCTAATATTCCCCATATTTATTTTGTTGCTCAACTTGTTCCAGCTTTGCCACTGGGAACTTTTCCAGGTTGACTCCTGTGCTCAGTTAAAATGTCCTAAATGTTATCCTTTTGTTCTTTTCTTGAGCACTTAATTTCTGGAGCAACAAAATGTTCTGAGCCCAACTGGTATTTTCTTTGCCCCTGTCCTAGAATCAGCCATTTCTCCAGGGAGTTGTGGTTCCATTTGTTGGAATTGGTATTTAGACACTAAGATCTGTGACCTGGATCTGCTTGTTGCTCCTGGAATAGTACTGCTCCAAGACCCCTGAGGCTAGTTAGGGACTCTTATCTTTTTAGCTTAGAGATTAGTGAAGGCTAACCTTTAATGCACACTGGCACACTGATCGACATTTATTTTGGTATCTATCTGTCCTTATTTATATGAAAACAAAAATGAATTCTTACCAATGTCTTCAGCTTTATTCCCTCATCAGCCTATTGACTTTTCAGTTAGCTTTAGAGCAGGAAATTAAAAATAATTTTTTTTTAATTTTAAAACATTCTTTTAAATTTTATTTTTTAATTTGAAGCATAGTTGCTGAATAAGTTACAAGTGTATAGTATAGTGATTTCTCAATTTTGAAAGCTTACACTCCATTTATAGTTATTATAAAATATCAGCTGTATTCCCTGTGCTGTACAATATATCCTTGTAGTGTGTTTTATACCTAATAGTTTGTACCTTTTAATCCCCTACCTTTATATTGCTGCTCTACCCTCCCCACTGGTAACTGCTAGTTTGTTCTCTATATCTGTAAGTACGCTTCTTTTTTGTTTTATTCACTAGTTGTATTTTGTAGATTCCACATGTAGGTGATATCATATAGTATTTGTCTTTCTGTTTGAATTATTTCATTTAGTTTAAGTTCATCCATGTTGCTGCAAATGGCAAAATTTCATTCTTTACAACTAAGTAATATTCTAATGTATGTGTATGTCTCTATATATAGGAGCCTGGAGGACTACAGACTACAGTCTGTGGGGTCACAAAGAGTCAGACATGACTAAGCATGCATGTGCGTGTTTGCACACATGCACACACGTGCACACACATCACATCTTCTTTATCCATTCATCGGTTGATGGACACCTAGTTTGCTTCCACATCTTGGCTATTGTAAATAGCACAACTATGAGCATTGGGGTGTCTGCATCTTTTTGAATTGGTGTCTTTCTTTTATTTTTTCAGATATGTGCCCCGAGTGGAATTGCTGGATCATATGGTAGTTCTATTTTTAGCTTTTTTGGTTCATATGAATGATGTTTCTCATAGACTCTTTTGTTCCAGACTTGGTTTTCTGAAGAAAAGGCTAACTCACCTCAAAACCTTATGCATGTGTTGAATGTGTTGATAAGCAGTGATTCTGAGTTCAGATCTCTATCTCAGGTCAGCAAAGCACAGTTACGTCTTCATTTCCTTGAAATCTGACTCAGAATATTTATGCTTCCGGCTGGTAGAGAATTGAACCTCAGGCAGTCTTGGAATTTCCTTTGTTCCCAGATTTCACCTGCGCTGGAAGGTTCATGTGATGGGAGGGGCTGTGAAGGCGAACTCCATCATGGCAGCTGCCAGCACCCAACCCTCACTAGGTGGGGCATGGCCTGGACAACTCGGGAGCCCTCTGTGCCCATATGTCAAGCAGGAAACAGGAACTTTAGCTCAGCTGAGAGTTCTGGCAGGCTGTCCCTCTCTGGCCTCCCTCTTCCTCTGGTTCCCTTATTTCTACTCCCAACCCTTGCATCTATCACATCTACCTGGTTGACCACAGAGGCTCTTAGAATAGTCTTTTTCATAAACTCAGGCCAGTGAAGGAAGGGTCTTGCTGGCAACCTCTGCTTTGGGCTGTACATAAACTGCTCCCAGAAAAGAGCCTGGCTGCCTTCACAGGCTAGCACAGTGAGAAATACAGGTAGGGAAGAAAATGGCAAATGGTGTTGAACCTCTGGATTTCTGTAAGCTCTCTGTTGCAGATTTTGCTAGTGTATCTAGATTTGTCTGGATTCACTCTTTGTCAGTTTCTCTTATATTACCAAAGGCTGACAGTGAATATCCATGTGTTCGCATTTTTCCCCCTGCAAGGCCAACCTTCCACATGTTTTGGTGACCTGTAGATTTTGTATGGATAATAGAGAAAGTTTCATTTTCATGATTATTGTTTTAATATTCATGTTCTGGCCTCCTATACATCTGAGTTTTGTGGAAATGTTTTTAAGTTTATGTTCTTATGTTGATATTTCACATTCTCTTAGCATATCATCTTCATAAGTAAACTACTGTTGATTCACTAGTGAAAAGGGCCTATTACTGCCTGCAGCCTCCTCCAAAAGGGGGTGTGTGCTCAGTCGCTTCAGTCATGTCCAACTCCTTGTGACTCCACAAACTGTAGCCCGCCAGGCTCCTCTGTCCATGGGATTCTCCAGGCAAGAATACTGGAGTGGGTAGCCATGCCCTCCTCCAGGGCATCTTCCAGATCCAGGGATCCAAGCCACATCTCCTGGGTCTCCTGCATTGCGGATGAATTCTTTACCACTGAGCCACTGGGGAAGTCCAAAGGGGGTGCCCCCAGGCATTACAAGCAGTAGAAGACGGTTCATGACCCAGCGCTTGCAGGACCAGTTAAGAAGAAATGTCTGACCCTGGAACCACTGAAGGAGACTTAGAGTAACGGTAGGATTCTGGCTGTATAACTCTCTGATTTAGAAAGGTGCTCCCCTGCAGCCAGCCATGCACTTAAGGCCGACATTCTTTTCCAATTCTTCTGTTGTTTGGAGAATTTTAAGGATGGTGTCCTGCAGGCTGCCAGCCTTTCTGATGTCATTATTTTCCAGGGAAAACTCCTCAGTAGTAAGTATTTGAAGATCATTGAGTGCCCCAATCTGAAATAATGTGCACAAAAGTAGGTGATAATAGCATATTCAGTTTTATTTGACTCACATTGGGATTATATTAACAGTAAACATTTTCAGCATGCATAATTAAATCTTATTAATAACTGTAAAAACAATAAATAAGTTTCTCCTTACTTCATATCTCTCTCCACTTCACCCTTATGCCCACTCCCCAAAGAAGAATTTGGAACTTTTAGTTCTAGGTCATCATTCAGTTTTAAAAAATCATATGTCTCTGTTTTAAATCATCCACAATACCTGCCTGTCCACACTCAGCCACATTACCACCTTCACTGTCCATGTGACTCAGATCCATCACACTGTCCTTGCATGCCTGTAGGCCCTTCCACGCCCTCGCCATGCTTCTCATGTCAGCACCCTTTGGTTGGAGGATTTCCTCCAGGAGTTTCCTTAGGAGTCCACAAGGGTCAACACAAGGAATAAGTGAGATAATGTTTGTCAAGCACTTAGTACTATGAATGACAGGGCACACAGTAGGACCACTAAATATATATATATATATATACACACACCACGTATATATGATGTGTATGTTGTATATGTGCTATGTACTGGAAGATACTATGTACTGTATATTTATATGTACACACAACATGTACATATGAAATCTCTAGGGAGCTACCATGTGTTGTACACTACAAATTAGTGTTGTGTAACATAAAGTCTCTATGCTACTTGTTAAAACAGCTGATATTTTTCCTTAAATCATAAAGTATCAAAAACAGGGTTTTCAATGGCTGTTCTCCATGAAATGGTTATATGGTCATTTAAGTTACATTCATCTACTGCTGACGGCTAACATGCTCTGAATCGCCATGGTACTGATACTCCTGTAATGAACTTCCTATGCAAAGCCCCACCCAGCCTCACTTGTGGGTGCCTTTCTGCCCATGGACCTCCCAAGAAGGGCAGAAGCAACTAATGTGATTCTGTGCCTTGTCCGGCCTCAAGTTCGCTTTGTTTCCATCCTATGTGATGCCTGCCTCATCTGAAGGTCTAGACTCACACCACTTCTCCAGATCTAGGTTAATGACTTTTCCCTAGTATGAGAGGCTACAACACATGCATCTCCCAACTGGCATCTGATGCTTCCTGAAAATGAGTCTGCATGAATCTTTCCTAATGGTTGGACAATTGAAAGAAGTCGAAGTGAATCTAACTTATATAGATGGAACCTCTTTTCCTAAAATAAGACACAGAAATTTAGTAAATCTAATCATGGGCACTTCAATTCAGTTCAGTTCAGTCACTCAGTCATATCTGATTCTTTGTGATCCTGTGCCATGGGCAATTATAACTTACCAATAACCTCAAGCAGGATGATTAAAAGAAAAACAAATCCTAGTTACTAAACACTCTAAATTTAACTGTTAAAGTCACATCTGCATTTAGTCTCTCAAATTGAACACATACTGAATAGTTTTTCTTGGTCATAAGTTGAGGCTTCCCTGGTGGCTCAGAGGTTAAAGCGTCTGCCTCCTCCAATGCAAGAGACCCGGGTTCGATCCCTGGATCGGGAAATGGACCAGTTAAGAAGAAATGTCTGACCCTGGAACCACTGAAGGAGACTTAGAGTAACGGTAGGATTCTGGCTGTATAACTCTCTGATTTAGAAAGGTGCTCCCCTGCAGCCAGCCATGCACTTAAGGCCGACATTCTTTTCCAATTCTTCTGTTGTTTGGAGAATTTTAAGGATGGTGTCCTGCAGGCTGCCAGCCTTTCTGATGTCATTATTTTCCAGGGAAAACTCCTCAGTAGTAAGTATTTGAAGATCATTGAGTGCCCCAATCTGAAATAATGTGCACAAAAGTAGGTGATAATAGCATATTCAGTTTTATTTGACTCACATTGGGATTATATTAACAGTAAACATTTTCAGCATGCATAATTAAATCTTATTAATAACTGTAAAAACAATAAATAAGTTTCTCCTTACTTCATATCTCTCTCCACTTCACCCTTATGCCCACTCCCCAAAGAAGAATTTGGAACTTTTAGTTCTAGGTCATCATTCAGTTTTAAAAAATCATATGTCTCTGTTTTAAATCATCCACAATACCTGCCTGTCCACACTCAGCCACATTACCACCTTCACTGTCCATGTGACTCAGATCCATCACACTGTCCTTGCATGCCTGTAGGCCCTTCCACGCCCTCGCCATGCTTCTCATGTCAGCACCCTTTGGTTGGAGGATTTCCTCCAGGAGTTTCCTTAGGAGTCCACAAGGGTCAACACAAGGAATAAGTGAGATAATGTTTGTCAAGCACTTAGTACTATGAATGACAGGGCACACAGTAGGACCACTAAATATATATATATATATATACACACACCACGTATATATGATGTGTATGTTGTATATGTGCTATGTACTGGAAGATACTATGTACTGTATATTTATATGTACACACAACATGTACATATGAAATCTCTAGGGAGCTACCATGTGTTGTACACTACAAATTAGTGTTGTGTAACATAAAGTCTCTATGCTACTTGTTAAAACAGCTGATATTTTTCCTTAAATCATAAAGTATCAAAAACAGGGTTTTCAATGGCTGTTCTCCATGAAATGGTTATATGGTCATTTAAGTTACATTCATCTACTGCTGACGGCTAACATGCTCTGAATCGCCATGGTACTGATACTCCTGTAATGAACTTCCTATGCAAAGCCCCACCCAGCCTCACTTGTGGGTGCCTTTCTGCCCATGGACCTCCCAAGAAGGGCAGAAGCAACTAATGTGATTCTGTGCCTTGTCCGGCCTCAAGTTCGCTTTGTTTCCATCCTATGTGATGCCTGCCTCATCTGAAGGTCTAGACTCACACCACTTCTCCAGATCTAGGTTAATGACTTTTCCCTAGTATGAGAGGCTACAACACATGCATCTCCCAACTGGCATCTGATGCTTCCTGAAAATGAGTCTGCATGAATCTTTCCTAATGGTTGGACAATTGAAAGAAGTCGAAGTGAATCTAACTTATATAGATGGAACCTCTTTTCCTAAAATAAGACACAGAAATTTAGTAAATCTAATCATGGGCACTTCAATTCAGTTCAGTTCAGTCACTCAGTCATATCTGATTCTTTGTGATCCTGTGCCATGGGCAATTATAACTTACCAATAACCTCAAGCAGGATGATTAAAAGAAAAACAAATCCTAGTTACTAAACACTCTAAATTTAACTGTTAAAGTCACATCTGCATTTAGTCTCTCAAATTGAACACATACTGAATAGTTTTTCTTGGTCATAAGTTGAGGCTTCCCTGGTGGCTCAGAGGTTAAAGCGTCTGCCTCCTCCAATGCAAGAGACCCGGGTTCGATCCCTGGATCGGGAAAATCCCCTGGAGAAGGAAATGGTAACCCACTCCAGTATTCTGGCCTAGAGAATCCCATGGACAGAGAAGCCTGGTAGGCTACAGTCCACGGGATTGCAAAGAGTCGGACACAACTGAGCGACTTCACTTTCTTTAAGTTGGGGCTCATTTGCTCTGAGTAGAGGTGCTTCAGGCTCAGGAGTTAAGGTGTGGTGTTATCAACACCACTGAGTTGCTGGGTGGAGGCAAAGAGAGAGCCCCAAAGACAACCTACTTAAATGAGAGAAGATATTGGCAAATGACATATACAATAAGAGGTTAATATAAAAAATATATAAAGAACTCACGTAACTCAATATCAAAAAAAACAAACAATTCCATTTAAAAATTGGCAGAGGAACTGAACAGACATTTTTCTAATGAAGATGTAAATATAGCCAATAGAAAAATGAAAAGATAACACTACTAATCATGATGGAAATGCAAATCAAAACCACAAAGAGATGTCATCTCACACCTGTCAGAATGACTATGATCAAAAAGACAACAATTAACAAGTGTAATGTGCACAAAAGTGAACCCTCTTGTGCTACTGGTAGGAATGTAAATTGGTGCAGCCACTATGGAAAACAGTATGGAGGAAAAAATAGAATTATCACACAAGCCAACATTTCTTACTTCTTGGAATTTATCTGAAGAACATGAAAACACTAATTCAAAAAGATATTTGCACCCTTATGTTCATGCAGCATTATTTACAATGGACATAATATAGAAGCAACCTGTGTCCCTCAATGATGAATGGATAAAGAAGATGTGGTACACATATATGTCATCCTACTTATTTAACTTCTATGCAGAGTACATCATGTGAAATGCCAGGATGGATGAAGCACAAGCTGGAAGCAAGACTGCCAGGAGAAATATCAATAACCTCAGATATGCAAAAGACACCACCCTTATGGCAGAAAGCAAAGAGGAACTGAAGAGCCTCTTGATGAAAGTGAAAGAGAGTGAAAAAACTTGGCTTAAAACTCACCATTCAAAAAACTAAGAACATGGCATCCAGTCCCATCACTTAATGGCAAATCGATGGGGAAACAGTAGAAACAGGGACAGACTTCATTTTCCTGGGCTCCAAAATCAATGCAGATGGTGACTGCAGCCATGAAATTAAAAGACACTTGCTCCTTGGAAGAAAAGTTATGACCAACTTTGACAGCATATTAAAAAGCAGAGACATCACTTTGCCAACCAAGGTCTGTCTAGTAAAAGCTATGGTTTTTCCAATAGTCATGTATGGATGTGAGAACTGGACTACAAAGAAAGTTGAGCACCAAAGAATTGATGCTTTTGAACTGTGGTGTTGGAGAAGACTCTTGAGAGTCCCTTGGACTGAAAGGAGATTCAACCAGTCCATCCTAAAGGAAATCAGTCCTGGATATTCATTGGAAGGGCTGATGTTGAAGCTGAAATTCCAATACTTTGGCCACCTGATGATGTGAAGAAAGAACTCATTTGAAAAGACCCTGATGCTGGGAAAGACTGAGGGCAGGAGGAGAAGGGGACAACAGAGGATGAGATGGTTGGATGTGGTGTTGGAGAAGACTCTTGAGAGTCCCTTGGACTGAAAGGAGATTCAACCAGTCCATCCTAAAGGAAATCAGTCCTGGATATTCATTGGAAGGGCTGATGTTGAAGCTGAAATTCCAATACTTTGGCCACCTGATGATGTGAAGAAAGAACTCATTTGAAAAGACCCTGATGCTGGGAAAGACTGAGGGCAGGAGGAGAAGGGGACAACAGAGGATGAGATGGTTGGATGGCATCACTGACTCAATGGACATGAGTTTGAGCAAGCTCCAAGAGTTGGTGGACAGGAGAGCCTGGCGTGCTGTAGGCCATGAAATCACAAAGAGTTGGATATGACTGAGTGACTGAACTGAACTGAATGCAAAATTTGATAAAATAAAAGCAATGATCATATTAATAAAGGCGGAAAAATCACATGACAAAATTCCAAAACCCTTCCATAATAAATCTGCCCAGCAAAAAAAAGTAGAAAGGAACTTAAACCACAAAAAGGACATTTATGAAAAACTCATAGAAAACATCTTAATAATGAAAAGTTGAAAGTTTTCCTTCAAAGATAAGATCAGTATGCAAATGCAAGTGTATTTCTAGCACTAGTCATGAACATTTTGAAAACAGATTTAAAGGAAATAATTCACTTTTCAACAGCATCAAAAAGAGGATATCCGGGAAAAAATTTAGCAAAATCAAAACTTTTACATGGAAAAGTATAAAACATTGTAGAAATTAATTACAGTAGAGCTAAATAAATATAAAGACACCGTTTTCATGGTTTATGAGCTAATACTATTAAGATTGTGGTACCTCTCCAAATATTGAATGGTTTGCCTTGGAGATGAACAGAGATCATTCTGTTGTTTTTGAGACTGTATCCAAGTACTGCATTTCGGATTCTTCTGTTGACCATGATGGAGACTCCATTTCTTCTGAGGGATTCCTGCCCGCAATAGTAGATATAATGGTCATCTGAGTT
>SJYC01140508.1:0-27238 GCA_006408675.1 Madoqua kirkii
GGAGAAACTGGAAAATTCATCCCCACTGTTGGGAATGTAAAATGGGGCAGCTGGAAAGCATCCTGGCAGTTCCTCAACTGGTAAATCTAGAATGACCATGTGATTCATAAATTCCACCCCTAAATATGCAAAGTGTCAGACATGACTGAATTGAACTGAAATATGTGCCTAAAAGGATCAAAATACATATCCACAGAAAACATGTACACAACTATTTATAGCATATTCTTCATAGTAACCAAAAAGTAGAGACAACCCAAATGTCCACCAACTAATGAATGAGTAAATAAAATATGGTATGTCTATACAATGTAATACTATTCAGCCATATAAAAAAGAATACAGTAATAATACATGTTAATTACATAGATGAATCCTGTATACAGTATATAAGTGAATGTATCCAGTCACTAAAAACCTCATATTATATGATTCCATTTATATGAAACTGTCCAGAATCAACACATTTATAGAGATAGAAACTAGATTTGTGGTTACATAGAGCTGAGCAGGAGTCAGGGAGGGTGTATGGAGTGATAGCTAATGGGGGAGAGAGAGAGAGTCTTAGTCGCTCAGTCATGTCTGACTCTGCGCAACCCCATGGACTGTAGCTCTTTAGGTTCCTCTGTCCATGAATTCTCCCAGGCAAGGACACTGGAGTGGGTTGCCATTCCCTTCTTCAGGGGATCTTCCCAACCCAGGGATTGAACTTGAGTCTCCTGCATGCAGGCAGATGCTTTACCATCTGAGCCACCAGGGAAGTCCCAATGATAGTTCTTTTGGGAGGGATCAAAATGTGCCAGAACTAGCTAGTGCTGATGACTGCTTAATGCTGTAAATATATTACAATACGCCTTTATGGATGAACTATACACCTTTATGGATAAATTGTATGTATATGAAGTGATTACAGTAAAGCGGTTTTGAAAACCAAAAACCAACTTATCTCACCAAGCCCGTGAGTCAGGAATCAGGGCATGGCTTGGCTGAGTTTTCTGCTTAGGGCTCACATGGCTACTATTAGGGAGCATTCAGGCTGCCTTTTCCTCTGAAGCCTGGGGTCTCCTGCAGAGCTCCTGTGATTGTTGGCACACTTTAGCTGTTCCTGGCTCAGTTTTTAGAGACCTTCTGAATTTCTGACCTATCCTTCAGCAGTTCACAAGACAGTTTGCTTCTTCAAGGATAGTGAGTCTCTGTCTTATATACGAAGCACAACAAAGACAGGAAGTATTGTAACCTACCTCAGCAGCTACATCCGGATCCCCTCTGCTTTGTTCTCCTGGCAAGGGGCGGGGCTCACAAAGACAAATGGAGGTGAGGGGTGGAGTGTGGGGATGCGGATCATGCGGCTCTCTTCTTTTCTCTCACAGGTTCCATTCTTTTCCAGAGCTGAACAACTTATGTTTAAACTAGATTCTCTGCCAGAAATTTCATAAAAGAGTCTCTCTCACCTCTCTCCCTGTTCTCATTCCATCTTCTTTCTACATTTACCCCTTCAAATTAAGGGAGACTAGTTTTTAAGAGCCACAGCACAACCCCTCCCGAAGAGCTAATTGAGGATTTATAGCATCTGAAGCATTTTGGAGTGAAGGTAACACCATTCTTTTCCAGAGCTGAACAACTTATGTTTAAACTAGATTCTCTGCCAGAAATTTCATAAAAGAGTCTCTCTCACCTCTCTCCCTGTTCTCATTCCATCTTCTTTCTACATTTACCCCTTCAAATTAAGGGAGACTAGTTTTTAAGAGCCACAGCACAACCCCTCCCGAAGAGCTAATTGAGGATTTATAGCATCTGAAGCATTTTGGAGTGAAGGTAACCTGCTGGGAGCCCAGTGCATTTAAAATTTTAATAGGTGTGAGGAAAATCAGATGACCTCAAAGCATTTCTCATCGTGCTCCAGTAAAAATCTCCCCACTGCCTTTTAACTCTTTGTAATTAATTTGGAAAAGTTTTTATGTGAGTTGTTTCATGTTTATGAAGACCTTAAATGATTGTATTAGTTTCGGTAGAATCACTGAAAACATTTATTCTGTGTCCTTTCTCACACCAAACCCTGACCTGAAATTTGCTTCAGTAGATTCTCCTTCAACCTAAACTATAGCTGGTAACACCCTCCACACACGCCTTCTATGTATACTTTCTATATACGCCCTCTGCATAGCCCAAATCCACCCTCTACAATCAGTTTTCCTTCCAGAAAATACACCTGATTCAAATACATTCTGAATCAGCAGTTTATACTGTCCTAGCCCACTTGATTTTTTTTTTTTTTTCTGAGAATGAGTTTATGAAATTGGCAGTTTTAGTGGTCCACAGCTGCTGTGGGCTTAACCTCGGCATACTAGATCAGCATTTGTTGGGAATAAGAACAAAATGTGGCTCTGAAAATTTTGTTCCAGTGCTTCCTGCTTGACAGGAAGTAGACCCAGGGCTAGTGAAGGCTGTTCCTCTCTGGGGGGATGCTGGCACAGGAGTTGTCTGGTTCTTGGAGTTTAGCCCACTTTTGCACTGTCCCCAGCAGGGTCTTTCCTCCTACATGAGAGAAGACTCTGGGAAAAGGCTTGGGATTGATTTCAGATGTCTCCAGGAAAAATATTTTTGCTAGCAGGCCATAGCCCTTTGGCAGAGTGGCCCAGCAGGGTGCAAGGGACATCTGGGCAGCAGGTGGGGTTCATGCTGCTGGTGAGTTTCTGCTGAAGGAGTAACTCCTGCTCACCAACATGATTCATCTGCCTCCTCAAGAAAGAGCTAATCTGCCAGGTGCAGTGGAAATGGGGAGGAAGCTAGCATAGACTGGTCAATGAGCCCAGACATTTGTGTTGGACAGATAGGGAATTATGAAAGATGGAATCTGCTAAAGAAACTATCTGGTCTTCATAGAAATGACATGAGATGGGAACTGATCTAGTTATTTGGCTTACCTTTCTAACAAAAGAATGAGGATATTAGATTTGGGGTACAGATGGAGAAAGGGCTAGTGTTCATTTATAGCTTCTAAGAATAAATCCCTTACCTGAGTCACTGAAGCCACCTTTCTATTCCTGCCTCAAAGGATGCTCCAGGGACAGACTGCCCTCCCACAGAACACACGGCTCAGCTGTCCTCATCAAATCCCATTGAAAATGTTTCTAAAGTGTATTTTGCCAAAGGCAACTTGAGGTTATCTAAGTGTTTTAAAAGATTCTATTAACCAAGATGCTATTGACCTTGATAAGAATTGGCTTAAACCTGAAATAAAAATAAAAACTGAGATGATAGAACCCTGAATATGGTTTTCCTCCACTGTTTGAAGGAGACTGTTGGTTTTTTTGGGTCAGGAAGGGGTATGGAGGATGCTGCTGGTGCCATTTAGCCAAGACTGCTGGACTTCGGCTCTAGGGGCCTGACCTGGAGCTCTTGCGGTATTTATTGACCCTTCTAGTTCTTACTTCCTAAATCAAATTTAAGCCCACATATCTGCCAAGTAACCAATGTCAGCCTTTTAAATGGTTTTACTAGACTATGGTTTTTCCAGTGGTCATGTGAGATGTGAGAGTTTCGATATTTTGTCATATGGATGTGAGAGTTGGACCATAAAGAAGGCCAGCTTCCTGCTTGACAGGAAGTAGACCCAGGGCTAGTGAAGGCTGTTCCTCTCTGGGGGGATGCTGGCACAGGAGTTGTCTGGTTCTTGGAGTTTAGCCCACTTTTGCACTGTCCCCAGCAGGGTCTTTCCTCCTACATGAGAGAAGACTCTGGGAAAAGGCTTGGGATTGATTTCAGATGTCTCCAGGAAAAATATTTTTGCTAGCAGGCCATAGCCCTTTGGCAGAGTGGCCCAGCAGGGTGCAAGGGACATCTGGGCAGCAGGTGGGGTTCATGCTGCTGGTGAGTTTCTGCTGAAGGAGTAACTCCTGCTCACCAACATGATTCATCTGCCTCCTCAAGAAAGAGCTAATCTGCCAGGTGCAGTGGAAATGGGGAGGAAGCTAGCATAGACTGGTCAATGAGCCCAGACATTTGTGTTGGACAGATAGGGAATTATGAAAGATGGAATCTGCTAAAGAAACTATCTGGTCTTCATAGAAATGACATGAGATGGGAACTGATCTAGTTATTTGGCTTACCTTTCTAACAAAAGAATGAGGATATTAGATTTGGGGTACAGATGGAGAAAGGGCTAGTGTTCATTTATAGCTTCTAAGAATAAATCCCTTACCTGAGTCACTGAAGCCACCTTTCTATTCCTGCCTCAAAGGATGCTCCAGGGACAGACTGCCCTCCCACAGAACACACGGCTCAGCTGTCCTCATCAAATCCCATTGAAAATGTTTCTAAAGTGTATTTTGCCAAAGGCAACTTGAGGTTATCTAAGTGTTTTAAAAGATTCTATTAACCAAGATGCTATTGACCTTGATAAGAATTGGCTTAAACCTGAAATAAAAATAAAAACTGAGATGATAGAACCCTGAATATGGTTTTCCTCCACTGTTTGAAGGAGACTGTTGGTTTTTTTGGGTCAGGAAGGGGTATGGAGGATGCTGCTGGTGCCATTTAGCCAAGACTGCTGGACTTCGGCTCTAGGGGCCTGACCTGGAGCTCTTGAGGTATTTATTGACCCTTCTAGTTCTTACTTCCTAAATCAAATTTAAGCCCACATATCTGCCAAGTAACCAATGTCAGCCTTTTAAATGGTTTTACTAGACTATGGTTTTTCCAGTGGTCATGTGAGATGTGAGAGTTTCGATATTTTGTCATATGGATGTGAGAGTTGGACCATAAAGAAGGCCGAGCACCGAAGAATTGGTGCTTTCGAACTTTGATGCTAGAGAAAACTCTTGAGAGTCCCTTGGAGAAAAAGGATATCACACTAGTCAATCCTAAAATAAATCAACCCTGAATATTCATTGGAAAAACTGATAACTGAAGCTGAAGCTCCAATATGCTGGCCACTTGATGCAAACAGCTGACTCACTGGAAAAGACCCTGATGCTGGGAAAGACGGAAGGCAGGAGGAGAAGGGGACAACAGAGGACGAGATGGTTGGATGGCATCATCTATTCAATGGACATGAATGTGAGCAAACTCTGGGAGATACTGAAGGCCAGGAAAGCCTGGCGTGCTGCAGGCCATGGGGTCGCGAAGCATCGGACATGACTGAGTGAAGGAACAACTACACCAGGCTATCAGTGCATGTGATACACCTCTGAGGGATCTGTCCAAAACCAAAAGAGAAAAAAAGAAAAGCTGCGGGTGGTAGTGATTGCCAGCTCAGAGCCCAGGCTGTGGCTCAGCCCTTGTCTCTGGGGCTCCTGTAGCCTGTCCTTGGCAAGTGCCATTACTGTTCTCTCCAGAGAAGCAAGTGCTGTGCTGATTCCTAGGCCTTTTGATAGTTGCTCATTTCATGGTGAATGAGCCAAGTGGCTTCTGGCCACGGCTTGCTTTCTGTGCAGCCTCTTGGCAGAACAGTGTGAGTGGCCCACGTGGACAGTCGTTGTGGGAGCTCCCAGTGGGTGCTTCAGTCTCAGTAGCATTTTGGAAGTCGGTGGTGGCCCCACTGAATCTGGATCCTGCAAGAGGTCCCTACTCTTCAAAGACTCTGTACTCGCAGTGCTCCTCAGTTTGACTGGTCTGATTGCCACATGGGCCTGTGACACTGTGCACTTGGAGGGTGGCTTTATTGACCACCCACCAGCTTCTCCCTGCACTGTAAGCACAGGGAGGCCATGCGCTGGAGTCAGCATCTCACCAGGTGATAAACGAGGGCACACATGGTTAACTCCTCAGGCTCAGTAAACAGAGCAGCAAGGAAAACACGTGTGGAGAGGTGCAGCCTGGCCTTTGTTCATGATTAATGGGAAATGTCCAGCTTCAGTGATGCAGGATTATGCTGACATTCTTGAAGGTGAAGAAGTCTGTTCTCTGAGAATAGGGGAAGAGAGAATATTAGAAAGGAGTGAACTGTATCAGTGCAAGGGAATAAAAATGCATGCCCACTCTGAAGCTCTGTGTTAGGGCAGAAGCCATAGTGAAGTTTAAAAGCCCCTGGATACAGGCAGAGGAAGCTGGCTGAATCGATCAGAATTCTGCCAATGAAATGGCCTTTCTATTCCTGTGTGTTTTGAGCTGGAGTGACTCCAGTAAATGTGAAGTTCTCCATGCAAAGGAGTACCAGTCATAACTGCTCCAGTTCCCACACGTGGTGGCTCTGGTCACCAGTGAGTGATGCTGTGTGGATGGCTCCTCCAGACTGGGGGCCCCATACTTCCTAACAGCCCAAAATCTTGTCACCATGCCACAGTATATCAGTGTTTGTAATCCAATGAGGAGGAACATACAGAGTCAAATGAGCTGAGTCAAACCATGTTCACTTAAAATCAAATGTAGTTTTCAGCTCTTCTATTTGGACAAATAAAATTGGAGATTCTCAGAGAGCTTTACTTTATGATGTTAGGTATAAGGATGAAAAGAACCTATATTATTAGTTTTGTAGATGGGGTTCAAGTGAGACAACTGGCCTGAAGACTGAGATTTTAACTTGTTGTTGAGAGTTTAACTTGTTGTTCAGTTTTCTCGGGTGAAAGGTAGTGAAACAGATCAGAGACTGATGAAAAGTAGGAGTGAAGATGGTGCAGTCAGTGAACTCCAGCGTCTCTGAAGATGAGAGCAAGCTTTTTGCTTTTTCATGTGTGATGAACCTGCAGAGCTCGTGCCCAGCCAGTTGCAAGTAAACCTCAAAGATCAAGGCTCAGACCTTGTGTTTGCCACAACATTAAAGTTTCACACTTGTGGTTCATTTGTTCCACTGCAACACTGAAGAAAGGAGGGGTCTGGTTGTACACAAGGGGCAGACCCGATCCAGAGGTTTCTAGTTTTTCTATTATGCAGTGTCAGTGGGCTGCCCCTGACCCCACCTTTCAGAGCCTTGTGGGCTGTCAAAAATTCATACACTACTGATTCCATGTATAAAATAGGTAACTAATGTGAACTGTCCTGGTAGCTCAGATGGTAAAAAATCTGCTTGCAACACAAGAGACCTGAGTTTTATCCCTGGGTCAGGAAGATCTCTTGGAGAAGAAAATGGTGATCCACTCCAGTATTCTTGCCTGGGAAATCCCATGGATAGAGGAGCCTGGCAGGCTACAGTCCATGGGTTTGCACAGAGTCAAATATGACTGAGCTACTAACATTGTAATGTGAACCTATTGCATAGCACAGAGAACTCTGCTTAATGCACTGTGATGACCTGAATCGGAAGGAAGTTCAAAAGGGAGAGGATATATGTATATCCTTTATTTTGCTGTACTCTAGAAACTAACCCAACATTGTAAAGCAACTATACTCCAATAAAAATTAATTTAAAAAAATCATATGCTGAAGATCTAGCTTCCAGTACTTCAGAATGTAACATTATCTGGAGATAGGACCTTCACAGAAGTAATCAAGTTAAAATGAAGTCATCAGGGAGGCCCTAATTCAGTATGACTGGTGTCCTTGTGTGTGTGTGTCTATGTGTCTGTCCAGTCACTCAGCCGTGTCCCACTCTTTGCAACCTTATGTGCTGAATCACTTCAGATGTGTCTGACTCTGTGCGACCCTATGGACTGCAGCCTGCCAGGCTTCTCTGTCCATAGGATTTTCTTGAAAAGAATACTGGAGTGGGTTGCCATGCCTTCCTCTGGGGATCTTCCCGATCTGGGGATTGAATGCACGTCTCTTATGTCTCTCGCATTGGTGGGTGGGTTCTTTACTGTGAGTACCACTTGGGAAGCCCTTGCAACCTTATAGAAAAAGGTAATTTGGACACAGAGACACGCACACAGGGGACACATGTGAAGAAAAGAAAGCCACCTTCAAGCCAAGGAGAGAGGCCTGGAACAAATTCTCTCCCACAGCCTCAGAAGAAATCATTCCTACAGACACCTTTATCCCAGACTTTCCGGCCTTCAGAACTGCGAGATGATGATTTGTTGTCTAAGTCACAGCCTGCGGAGCTCTGTGAGAGCAGCCCTAGCAAACACACACACTGGGCCTCTGTGGGGCAGAGAGGACCCGTGGTCATATCACGCTAGAACTCACTGCTCTGTTTTCTTGCATCCCACATCCATCTTCCTTCTGCTTGTGCGTGAATCATTTCTGGAGATTGATAAATGCATAGATTCCCAGGGCCTCCCCATGCCCACTACTAATTTGGGATCTCTTGGGTGGTTCCCCCAATCACCTGAGGATGCTGTTGCAACACCAGCTATGATCAGTACATCTGGGTGGACCTGGATGATCTGAGGCCACCCTTCAAGGTCATGTTGGAGAATTAAGCATCTTTAACTTTGCTACTCAAAGCACGGTTTACAGACTGTCAGTATAGACATTGCCTGTGAGCTGTGCTGATGCACAGAAACTCAGCCTCTACCCCAAAGAGCTGAATGAGACTCTTGCCTGGGTGTTTCATGGCACTGTCCTTAGATATGGGGACTAAGTTTCTAAAAGCACCAAGCACTCTTTAGCCAGTATTAAAATAACTTTTTGTTCTAATAAAACAACTGGGTTTCAGAGAATCCCTTGATTTTGCTTCTTTTAGACCATCATCATCTTGTCTTCATCTTCTGATCCATACAAAGAATGCGGTAAAGTAAACCTTACAGTTGGAATAAGGACTCTAGGGCATTTCTGGTAGAACATTTTGGGAATTTATACATTCCCATTGGGATTCCCCTTTTGCTGATGGTAGAAGTTCTATATCTTGTGTGTGTGTGTTTAGATTAAAGTAAAAACACTTTAAAAACATGGTCAATTTGAAACTTAGAAAATACATTTCTCTACTGCCAAAGTAGTCAGATACCCTACCTTTGCCATCTCAGGGTCTGGGTACCTGTGACACTTGCAAAATTAATCCACTGGTTCTCTCCGTCCACCAGATACCATCAGCCTGTTTCCCATCTTGAGTCTTTGTTCTCCTGGGAGGCAAAGAGATTTGGAAAGCTCTGGAAGTTTCTTCAAATGAATATGTCATTATTAGAAGGTAGACTTAAAATTAATGTAGAGCTTGTTATAGACCCTGGTGGAAATAACTGAGATTCCGTACAGCAGGGCAGGGTCTGCTAAAAGAGGAACCTCCAGCAGTGACTGAAGGTGTCAAGTTCAGCCTTACCAAGTCCTTAACCTGTTCTGGAGGGGCTATTCTAAAACGTGGCTTCTCTTCTCCAATTCAGGGAGGAGTGGCCCTCATTTCAGTGATGCCTTCTAGTCAGAGCAGACTGTTCATCATCTTACATCCAGATTGAGATCAGGACACTCACTGGACCCTTCTTCCTTTCTTCATTCAGGACGTTGGCAAACCTTAACCCTCCCCAGACCACGGTTTCCTGGTCAGTGACATTCTGATCATCACACAGTGAATAGTCTGTGGAACAATCCAGCTGAAAATGTCTGGATTTTACAAAACACATCAAACTTTTATTCTAGAAGGGCCCTAGAATTTTCCAGGGGTCCAAACAGCCTCTAGGAAGTCTAGCTTTGGATGATCAGAACTATATAGGCTCCTTAGTATCTTAAGTACAAAACCAAGGTTGATGACAGGAAATATGTGAGAAATAATGTTCGGAATAAAAAAGTAATTTAAGCAACCATTTCTGAAAGGATAATGGCCTCAAGAGATGGTCTTCTCTGCATGCACATATCTATTTTCATTGCTAATCTTGGCTCAGTGCATTCTGTGAAATTCTTGGGCATCAGTCTTCTCATTTATGTAATGGAGATCTGAATACCATTTGAATTTTACCGTTGGTACCACCATTACCATCACCCCCACCCCCATCATATCAATGCCTAAGGAGGGGTTTGGGCAAAGCCAGCTGGAATCCTGGTCGTACAGAGCAGTTCGTCAATCAATGTCTGTGCAGACAACATGGTTCCAGCTGTTCACTAACAGGGTAAATGACATCCATACAAGGTTGAAAACACGAAACCCACATTCAGCTCTTTGAGCATCTTTGAAAATGTTTAATTGTGGCAAAATATGAATAGCATAAAATTGTGATCTTTAACCATTTTAGAATATACAGTTCAATCAGGTTAAGTACATTTACATAGTTTCTGCAGCCATCACCACCATTCATCTAAGAACATTTTCTCCATCCCCATTAAACAACAACTCCCAACTACCCCCTATTCCCAAAACCTGGTACCATTCAACTTTCTGTCTCTCTGAATTTGGCTACTCTAGGAACCTAATATAAGTGGAACCATGTAAGATTTGTTCTTTTGTGACTGGCTTATTTCACTTACATAGTGTCCTCAAGGTTCACCCATGGTGTAGCATGTGTCAGAATTCCCTTTCTTTTTAAGGCTGAATAATATTCCACGTGTGTATATCATCTGGTCAGTGGACACCATGTGGCTATTGTGAACAATGCTGCTATGAACATGGGTATACAAATATTTCTTCAAGACTTTGATTTCAATTTTAGCTGGTATATGCTCACCGTGTTTTAATAACAACACATTTCATTCTGAAATTTTTTCAGAAACAGGGAAGACTGAGGGTTCTGAAGATGTTTCCAGCCATCTGGGCTCAATGGTGACTAGCTGACAACCCTCAGAGGGAGTCAGGAGTCCTAGGCCCAAGTCCTAGGCCCAAATCTGGGCCCAGCTCTGGGTTTTTTCTGGATGAACTGCTTTGTTTCATGAGAGGCTGCAGTTTTCTCTTGTGACATGAGATGATTGATTTGGTGATGGCTGGATGACATCACTCACTTGATGGACATGAGTCTGAGTGAACTCCAGGAGTTGGTGATGGACAGGGAGGCCTGGTGTGCTGCGATTCATGGGGTCGCAGAATCGGACACGAGTGAATGACTGAACTGAACTGAAAGATCACTGAAATCACGAGAAAGGATTAATGCTACTCATCACCTGAACGTCTCAAAGGCAGGACTTGGGGACAAATGGCTGCCTAAGGTGTTGGTTCTTCCTCCCTTCTTTCCTGACCACCTGGCTGTTTCCCTGGAACAGGTTCAGTTTGTATATTGTTTGTGAACCGCTAAAGCTGGAGGGGCATTCCCAAGACTCAGATGAAAGCTGAGTCAGCCGAGCTCCTGGTGGCCCTGCATTCTTTCTCCTAAGGGGTCCTCAAATGCCCTCCATCAGCTTACCTGCTCATGTCTGCTGCTCTTTGAGGTGGTCACGACCAGCTAGGAATGAGAACCCTTTACATTTACTTGTTTTTAGGTTCAGTGTTTAGCCCCTGCAGGTCAACACCACTTTTCTTTTTTGGTTTTGAAGGAGGAGAAATGAGGTATTTATTTTAAGAAATGGGTTTTAGCACAGTTGGGCAAAACTCTTCAAAATCCCCTTCCCTGTGGTGATGTGTAAGAAGCACAGTGCGAGTTGAAAGTTCAGGTTTATAGAAAGTTTTGTTGGATGGACGGCTGAACACAAACCTATGTGCCTTCAAAGTAATGGTGGTGCAGTGATTAAAAAAAATCCTCCTGCCAATGCAAGAGATGTAATAAGCATAGGTTCAATCCCTGGATTGGGAAGATTCCCTGGAGTAGGAAATGGTCACCCACTCCAATATTCGTGCCTGGGAAATCTCATGGACAGAGGAGCCTTGTGGGCTATAGTCCATAGGCTCACAAAGAGTTGGACACAGTTGAGCGACTGAACACACACACACAGCACATGGTATAACCCCCCTGCAGCTGTGTAACCAACAGCTAAAGAGCACATGACAATGGGCTTGTCTGTGGGGGCTCTGGGACTTCGTCCTTCCCTTTCTGCCAACAAGAGCCTTTTTACAGGACTGGGCCAAAGTGATTCTGCTCCCACATCTGCAGGAAGACCTGAAGATGAAAAATGCAACAGGCACAAATAAAAGAACATTTTTTAAAACCAACACATCTAAATTTTAAGATTGGGGTGAGCAAGTCTGTGGTTGCCTCTCACTAGCAAAAAAGAATGGCTCTCATTTTTTCACCCTAAGTTGTAGGCACTGCACGATACTCTCAATTTTAATAAAATATAGTTCTTGAGAGCCAGTCTCTTTATGTCAGTTCATCACAAGTGCATTTGCAATTCTTTGGCAGAACTCACCAACTGTAAGCTCTCGGTTTTTGATTTCAGGTGGAGAAACAGCGCTATGTCTGAACGGAAGCCTCAGGAGCACCCTGAGCAGGGCTGGCAGCCATGTGGTTTGCTGCAGCTTCTTGTTTTTCTCTTCTTTCTTCTTTTAATAAGCTATTTATTTTATAACAGTTTTAGATTTATAGGAAAACTGCAAAGACAGTACAAAGAGTTGCTGTAAGCCCCTCCACCAGTTTCTCTCGTTGTTAAGATTTTACCTCACCCTGCTCCATTTAATAGCACTGAAATGAAAGTGAAAGTGTTAGTCACTCAGCCGTGTCCGACTCTTTGCAACCCCATGGACCATAGCCTGCCAGCCTCCTCCATGGTCCAAGGGATTCTCTAGGCGAGAATACTGGAGTGGATTGCCATTTCTTCTCCAGGGGATCTTCCAGAACCAGGGACTGAACCTGGCTTTCCCACATTGCAGGCAGATGCTTTAACCTCTGAGCCACCAGAGAAGTCCCAGTCCCAAACCTTAAGCACATAGAAAGGATTGAAATCTACATTGCATGCCTTCTGGCCACAGAGAAAGTAAGTTAGAAATTAATAATAAAAAGGTAACCAGAAAAATCCCTAAATGGTCAGAAATAGGCAATATATTTTAATATAGCTATTGGTCAAAACATTCAATAAGTATTAGAAAGTATTTTGTATAGACTGTTAAATAAAAATATGTCATATCAAGACTTGTAGGATACCAGTACAGCTGGCCTTCTGATGGAAAAGAACACCACTCAGGAGAACCATGAGCTGCAGCTACGTGCAGCAACAAAGGCGAATCTCACAGACAACAGGGAGCAGGAGAAGCCCCATGAAGACACAAATGAGTCCACACGTCCTGGCTACACCTCCAAAATTTAAACATCAGGCAAACAAATATGGGGCCGGAAATCAGCGCAGGGGATTTCCCCTCGGTGAAGGGGTTGTGAAGGGGTTGCTAGGGGCCATTTGGACAGCTGGTCATGCTTCGTTTCATAATCAAGGTGCTGGTAACAGAATGGTATTTGTTTTGTGAGTGTTTATTGAGCTGGAGGAGTGTGCAATCAGCATTCCCTGGCTTTATGGCCTCTTCCTATACTTCCCTGGTACATCAGAGGGCAAAGTGTCTGCCTGCAGTGCAGGAGACCCGGGTTCGATCCCTGGGTTGGAAAGATCCCCTGGAGAAGGAAATGGCAACCCACTCCACTACTCTTGCCTGGAAAATTGCATGGACCAAAGAGCCTGGTAGTCTACAGTCCATGGGGTTGCAAAGAGTTGGACACGATTGAGCGACTTCACTTTCACTTTTCTTTATGGGAGTAGTCTGCCTCCTCCTGGATAAATAATCCCCAGAGGTCCCCAATGTAGCTCATGAGAGGCTTTCCTGTTTACAGTCTTTACAGTCTCATGGCTCCCTTCTTGCATCTATCTCAAAGCATAGCAGAAGTTAAAAGAGTGTAATAACAGGGTTGTTCCCTGGCCCCACATTGGTTCTCATCACTGCAGTGAATGACCAGTGTGACCCCGTATGGCTGCTGTCTCCCCTGTGAGCTGGGTGCAAAGCAAAACCAACTTCTTAGTTTATCAGGAGGATTACATGCTTCCTACCTAGCACAGAGGCTGGCAATGAGTAATAACCACAAGTCATTACTAATAAGTTTTATTTATCATTAAGGCAAATTTTAAACCACATTTTATTTTTAAAAACAATGGTAATTACTTTCTTTTTGGCTGTTCAAACCTGTAGCTCTCAACCCTTTTATTTTTCATTATTAAAAAACAGTTTTAACAATAGTTAAGGTTGAATTATTTAAAAAAGAAATACTTGTATCTTTACAGGACAAAACTTCTTTTCAGTGAAAACTTTAGTTACAAAAATAGAGTAACTGATAATGACAGTAAGATTTTTTCAGTCTTTTTACAGATGAAAATAACATCTCCTATGATTGCTGTAGTTAGGGGCTCATTTTGTGTTAGTAAGAAAAGCAGTAGTGACAGCATGGAACTACAGAGCCAGTAGTTGCGTGGCATCTTGCTAAGCCATCAAGGTCAAAGGTTTCCAAACACATTTATCAGAATCTCAGATCTGAGAATCTGTGTCTTTAAAAGTTCTTAAGTGCTCTTAAAATATCTTTCAAGGAGATTGGGACAGTCTGCCAGGATGAGGAATCTGATATGATTTACCTCCACCTTTAAAAGAAAGCTCAGCCATGCAAAACATAGACATCTTCCCTCCTATTAACTGGAGGAGGGCATGGCAACCCACTCCAGCATGCTTGCTTGGAGAATCCCCAAGGACAGAGGAGCTCGGCAGCTTACAGTTCATGGAATCTCAAAGGATTGGATAGGAATGAGGGACTAAGCACAATACGGCCCAGCAAAGATACTTAAGTAATGTCTGTTTGATCACTTTTCCTTGGGTAAGGTGAGGTTCTTTGTGCTCCAGTATAAGTCATCTCTTTAGGGGAATTTCTTGGCTGAATACAGAATATCCAAGCCTTGTTTTATCCTGGGGAAGCAGGGAGTGGGGGGTTGCACTTGCCAAGGACCAGCTGACTCATGAGGTGGGCCAGGCCTGAGGAAGCAAATGCAGAAATCCAGTTGGGAGGGGAAGCTGGGAGGGTGGGCAGAGGGAAGCTTCTGGGTCTGCTGCATTGCAATTCCAGGGGCTGGAGGTTGGAACAGGCAGATCAGAGCCCCAGCTCAGCTGGTGAGTGGCTAGGGGCTGGGGAAATCTGCCACAGCCCTGGCCTCATCATGGGACTCTTCAGCAGGGAACCATACTTCTTACTGGAAGTTGGACACGATTGAGCGACTTCACTTTCACTTTTCTTTATGGGAGTAGTCTGCCTCCTCCTGGATAAATAATCCCCAGAGGTCCCCAATGTAGCTCATGAGAGGCTTTCCTGTTTACAGTCTTTACAGTCTCATGGCTCCCTTCTTGCATCTATCTCAAAGCATAGCAGAAGTTAAAAGAGTGTAATAACAGGGTTGTTCCCTGGCCCCACATTGGTTCTCATCACTGCAGTGAATGACCAGTGTGACCCCGTATGGCTGCTGTCTCCCCTGTGAGCTGGGTGCAAAGCAAAACCAACTTCTTAGTTTATCAGGAGGATTACATGCTTCCTACCTAGCACAGAGGCTGGCAATGAGTAATAACCACAAGTCATTACTAATAAGTTTTATTTATCATTAAGGCAAATTTTAAACCACATTTTATTTTTAAAAACAATGGTAATTACTTTCTTTTTGGCTGTTCAAACCTGTAGCTCTCAACCCTTTTATTTTTCATTATTAAAAAACAGTTTTAACAATAGTTAAGGTTGAATTATTTAAAAAAGAAATACTTGTATCTTTACAGGACAAAACTTCTTTTCAGTGAAAACTTTAGTTACAAAAATAGAGTAACTGATAATGACAGTAAGATTTTTTCAGTCTTTTTACAGATGAAAATAACATCTCCTATGATTGCTGTAGTAGGGGCTCATTTTGTGTTAGTAAGAAAAGCAGTAGTGACAGCATGGAACTACAGAGCCAGTAGTTGCGTGGCATCTTGCTAAGCCATCAAGGTCAAAGGTTTCCAAACACATTTATCAGAATCTCAGATCTGAGAATCTGTGTCTTTAAAAGTTCTTAAGTGCTCTTAAAATATCTTTCAAGGAGATTGGGACAGTCTGCCAGGATGAGGAATCTGATATGATTTACCTCCACCTTTAAAAGAAAGCTCAGCCATGCAAAACATAGACATCTTCCCTCCTATTAACTGGAGGAGGGCATGGCAACCCACTCCAGCATGCTTGCTTGGAGAATCCCCAAGGACAGAGGAGCTCGGCAGCTTACAGTTCATGGAATCTCAAAGGATTGGATAGGAATGAGGGACTAAGCACAATACGGCCCAGCAAAGATACTTAAGTAATGTCTGTTTGATCACTTTTCCTTGGGTAAGGTGAGGTTCTTTGTGCTCCAGTATAAGTCATCTCTTTAGGGGAATTTCTTGGCTGAATACAGAATATCCAAGCCTTGTTTTATCCTGGGGAAGCAGGGAGTGGGGGGTTGCACTTGCCAAGGACCAGCTGACTCATGAGGTGGGCCAGGCCTGAGGAAGCAAATGCAGAAATCCAGTTGGGAGGGGAAGCTGGGAGGGTGGGCAGAGGGAAGCTTCTGGGTCTGCTGCATTGCAATTCCAGGGGCTGGAGGTTGGAACAGGCAGATCAGAGCCCCAGCTCAGCTGGTGAGTGGCTAGGGGCTGGGGAAATCTGCCACAGCCCTGGCCTCATCATGGGACTCTTCAGCAGGGAACCATACTTCTTACTGGGTGACCCAGGGGCCCAGGAGCACGTGACATGGCTCAGACTGCCAGGCCTTTTTCGGGTTTAGTCTGGGAACCAGCCTTTTGTCACTCCTGCCACACTCCACTGGTTAGAGCAGGTCCTGGGCCCAGCACAGATTTGAGAAGATGAGGCCACCCAAGGACATGGATCCTGGGAGGGCTAGTCATTGGGTTATCAGTCCGCCCAGCCACCCTTGCTCACATCTCTTTCCATCCTTGCAACCCATTTGGAGAGCACAGAGCAGGGTTAAGTGATGTTCAGTGAGAGAGGGATGGGCTATGCAAATAACCAGCCCAACTTGCCTTTGTGTTTTTGGTTCCTGGCAAGGAAGGTGGCAGCTTCGTCTTCCCAGAGTGGTCACCCTACCCTGCCCTCACCTCCCTCCCTCCCTCTGCATCCTCCTCCCCCTGCTCACAGCCTCTGGGGTAGGGGGCCCTGGGGCACAAGCAGGCTTGGTCTTGAAATCTGCCTTTGCCGCTCATTCCCTAGGCAGTCTTTGAACCTCACTCTCCAGGTCTACCCAGAGGGGAAAGAACCAGAAAACACTCTTTCTCAGAGGCATTCCCTAGGGAAAAGTGCCAGGAGAAGGAAGGGGGTTGGAAACAGAGACCTTGGTCCCCTTGGAGAGTGTCATGATGAGTGTCAGCCCTTAGGATGCCTGTCTTCCAGACTCTTGGGGTTTTATTGACCCTTCAGAGCTAATGGTGCAGGGAATGGGGTCTGCATTATGCTGAGCTTTGCTTTGTCTGAATGCCTAGAGACTGTGTTTAAAACTTGGCATCACTGTGAAATTTCCAGCTTAACCCATTAGGATGGAGGCAGGTTGTAAACTTGTGCTCGTTATTCCTGCAGGCAGATCAAGTAGTCTGTCTTAACCTCCAGGATCAAGGAATTGTGTGGCTGAGCAGAACAGATGATGAGATCTCATCTCTTTTTTTGTTCAGGAGACCAGAGTTCAAATTCTGCTGTGCTAATGGGAGATGGGGCACTTCTTGTCCCATTGTTTTCTGAGTCAGTTAGTGGGCAACCTGGCGAGAGATTTGACTACAAGGCTGATTTCTGGGAATTGGGTGAGTCCTGACTGTAACGAACAGAACTGTGGTCCTTTCATTACATTTTATGCTGACCCTACCCCCAGGCATACAGCTTGGGCTCTCCTGGACATCTGTTCCCTCCCTGGCCATGTGCAGGCCTTATCTGCCACCCTGGCAGACGGCATGAATGCTGATAGAGATTTTGGTGGGTGACTTGTAGGCTCAAGAGCCTTCTGTTGAAGACTCTTGTTCCTCCTGTTTCATCCACATTTTCTTCTATGTTGGGCCAAGAGATAGTAGAATGACTCCTGACCAGCTCAGGAGGCCCAAGAGAGGAAAAAAATCATTTGTCTTATTTAAACCACTGCTTTTTTTTTTTTCCTGATGAGAGGAGTTAGAAGAATTGAGTGGCAGGTGGATTTCTGTCACTCAAAGTGAAATCATACTAAATATTTCAGCAGTCCGCTGATCTGACCATGCATTATTATCAAATTACGTCATCCAGACACAGATTTTCACCTCATGGTGAATTGCTGGGACCATCCCACCTGTTCTCTTTGCCTCTCAAGCTTTGTTTATGGCCAGAATTTCTGCAAATGGGAAAAAGGAGAGGCAAATGGCACCCAGTGGCTGGGTTGGTTCAGTTTTTAATGCAGTTGCTACTTGATTTCTCAAAGAATGTTTAGGTGGAGTACGATTTTGGCAAGAATTTGATTTTTGAATTGTCAACATGTATCTCAACTCTAAACAAGGGTAGAGAATATACTGTTTAAAAAAGTCTAAAAACCTTCCATTTCAAGCATACAAATGCAGGGAGAGTGGTATAAGGAAGTTTCACAGACCCCAAAACCAGCTTCAACAATTAGCAACACTTTTCCATTTTGCTTCATTTATTAATATACAGTAGTTCTTTGAGTGTGAACTGCGAGCAACATCACCTGGCTACACGTTGCATTAAGCTGTTAGCTCCCTTAATTCTTTTGCAGTCTAAAAACGTCTCCCATCTCTATTTGTTTGCCTACTTACTTATTTATGTCTGGAGGAAACGTGCCATTTGTCCTGTAGAATGTCACATTAGAATGTCACTCATGTTCAGATCTTTAAGTCTCCATGTTTCTCTGTCCACAGCTGCGTGGCAAACTTCCCTGTGAAAGCAGAGCATCACAGCATTCTCTGAGGGCAGGTAAGGACCCTGCCCTGCTCTTGGCCTCCCAGGTGATTCTTGTAGTTTCTAATGATGCCATGACCAGCATCATTTCTCTATCAATGAAAACCTAAGGTTGGATGGAAGTGGGGAATTGGCCAGAGACTGATACACCAGCAGGGGTGCCTGGTACACAATAGATACTCAATGTTATTTGAACAGGTTCATGAAACAAAAGGACCTATTATCTGTGCCCTCAGCATCCCCAGGGGTGCCACTATACCCAATGCTGACTTAGGACATCAGACATTTTCTCCTGGACTCCCCTGTAAACATGACCAAGTCTGATAGCCTGAGCTCTATCAAGGTAGAGACTCAGCTGGTGAAGTTCAGAGGAGAAGCAGTCCTGGTTTAGTCTAGCTCTGTTATGTTCCTTCTAAGGCCTGCTTGATAAAAAGTGAGTGAAGCAAAAGCAGGAACTCTCATTCAAAGCTCCTGCTAGTGGGACTGCAAAATGGAAGATGGTTTGGCAGTTTCTTACCAAACAAAACTACTCTTGCCATACCAATCGTGCTCCTTAGAATATTCACAAAGAAGTTGAAAATGTGTGCCCAAGCCAAAATTTGCATATGGATGTTTGCATAGCAGCTTTGTCTATAAATGCCAAAACTGAAAGCGACCAAGATTTCCTTCAGGAGGTGAATGGATAAATAAACTGTGATACATCATGACAATGGGATATTATTCAGTGCTAAGAAGAAATGAGCTACCAAGCTGTTTTGGAGAAGGAAATGGCCACCCACTCCAGTATTTCTGCCTGGAAAATTCCATGGGCTGGTGGGCTACAGCCCATGGGGTCCCAAAGAGTTGGACAGAACTAAATGTACGTTATTTAGTGAAATAGGCCAATCTGGAAAGGCTACATACTGTATGGTTACAATTCTATGGCATTCTGGAAAAAGCAAAACCATGGAGATGATACATCATGTGAAATGCTGGGCAGGATAAAGCACAAGCTGGAATCAAGATTGCCAGGAGAAATATCAATAACCTCAGATATGCAAATGACACCACCCTTATGGCAGAAAGTGAAGAAGAACTTGCCTCTTGATGAAGGTGAAAGAGGAAAGTGAAAAAGTTGGCTTAAAACTCAACATTCAGAAAACAGATATCATGGCATCTGGTCTCATCACTTCATGGCAAATAGATGGGAAAACAATGGAAACAGTGAAAGGCTTAATGTTTTTGGGCTCCAGAATCACTGCAGATGGTACCTGCAGCCATGAAATTAAAAGATGCTTGTTCCTTGGAAGAAAAGCTATGACCAACCTAGACAGCATACTAAAAAGCAGAAACATTACTTTGCCGACAAAAGTCTGTCTAGTCAAAGCTATGGTTTTTCCAGTAGTCATATATGGATGTGAGAGTTGGACTATTAAGAAAGCTGAGTGCTGAAGAATTGGTGGTTTTGAACTGTGGTGTAGGAACCTGTAAACATGACCAAGTCTGATAGCCTGAGCTCTATCAAGGTAGAGACTCAGCTGGTGAAGTTCAGAGGAGAAGCAGTCCTGGTTTAGTCTAGCTCTGTTATGTTCCTTCTAAGGCCTGCTTGATAAAAAGTGAGTGAAGCAAAAGCAGGAACTCTCATTCAAAGCTCCTGCTAGTGGGACTGCAAAATGGAAGATGGTTTGGCAGTTTCTTACCAAACAAAACTACTCTTGCCATACCAATCGTGCTCCTTAGAATATTCACAAAGAAGTTGAAAATGTGTGCCCAAGCCAAAATTTGCATATGGATGTTTGCATAGCAGCTTTGTCTATAAATGCCAAAACTGAAAGCGACCAAGATTTCCTTCAGGAGGTGAATGGATAAATAAACTGTGATACATCATGACAATGGGATATTATTCAGTGCTAAGAAGAAATGAGCTACCAAGCTGTTTTGGAGAAGGAAATGGCCACCCACTCCAGTATTTCTGCCTGGAAAATTCCATGGGCTGGTGGGCTACAGCCCATGGGGTCCCAAAGAGTTGGACAGAACTAAATGTACGTTATTTAGTGAAATAGGCCAATCTGGAAAGGCTACATACTGTATGGTTACAATTCTATGGCATTCTGGAAAAAGCAAAACCATGGAGATGATACATCATGTGAAATGCTGGGCAGGATAAAGCACAAGCTGGAATCAAGATTGCCAGGAGAAATATCAATAACCTCAGATATGCAAATGACACCACCCTTATGGCAGAAAGTGAAGAAGAACTTGCCTCTTGATGAAGGTGAAAGAGGAAAGTGAAAAAGTTGGCTTAAAACTCAACATTCAGAAAACAGATATCATGGCATCTGGTCTCATCACTTCATGGCAAATAGATGGGAAAACAATGGAAACAGTGAAAGGCTTAATGTTTTTGGGCTCCAGAATCACTGCAGATGGTACCTGCAGCCATGAAATTAAAAGATGCTTGTTCCTTGGAAGAAAAGCTATGACCAACCTAGACAGCATACTAAAAAGCAGAAACATTACTTTGCCGACAAAAGTCTGTCTAGTCAAAGCTATGGTTTTTCCAGTAGTCATATATGGATGTGAGAGTTGGACTATTAAGAAAGCTGAGTGCTGAAGAATTGGTGGTTTTGAACTGTGGTGTAGGAAGACTCTTGAGAGTCCTTTGGATTGCAAGATCCAACCAGTCCATCCTAAAGGAAATCAATCCTGAACATTCATTGGAAGGACTGATGCTGAAGCTGAGACTCCAATATTTTGGCCACCTGATGCAAAGAATTGACTCATTTGGAAAGACCCTGATGCTGGAAAAGATTGAAGGTGGGAGGAGAAGGGGACGACAGAGGATGAGATGATTGGATGGCATCACCGATGATGGCATCGTGGACAAGAGTTTGAGTGAGCTCTTAAGAGTTGATGATGGACAGGGAAGCCTAGCTTGCTGCAGTCCATGGGGTCGCAAAAAGTCAGACATGACTGAGCAACTGAACTGAACTGATGGAGATGATAAAATATGGGGAATGCCAGGGGTTGAGGGGTTGGAGCATAGAGGACTTTTAGGATAGTGAAAATGTGTTGTATGATACTACAGCTATGAACACATGTCATTATGCATTTGGCAAATCCCATACAATGTACAACACCAAGAGTAAGCCATTATGTAAACTATGGACCCTGCGTGACTATGATGCATCAATGTAGGTTCATGGATGGTAACAAATGCACCACTGTGGTGCGGGATGTTGATAGTAGGGAGGCTGTCTCTATGGGGGGTAAGCTCTGTACTTTCTTTTCAGTTTTGCTGTGAACCTTCAACCGATCTAAAATAAAATTCATTTATTTACTATTGGAATATAATTGCATTACAATGTTGTGTTACTTTCTGCTGTACATCATCATGACTCAGCCATAGCTATACGCGTATCTCCTCCCTCTTGAGTCTCTTTCCCATCCCCCATATCCCTTTCCTCTGTGCATGCTAAATTGCTTCAGTTGTGTTCAACTCTTTGTGACCCTATGGACTCATAGTCCACCAGGCTCCTCTGTGCATGAAATTCTCCAGGCGAGAACACTGGAGTGGGTTGCCATGCCCTTCTCCAGGGAATCTTCCTGACCTAGGGACTGAACCTGCGTTTCTTACATCTCCTGCATTGGCAGGAGAGTTCTTCACCACTAGAGCCACTTGGGAAGCCCATCTAGGTCATCCTGGAGCACCAGGCTGAGATCCCTGCGCCTGTGCCACACAGCAGATTCCCTCTGCTATCTATTGTACACATATAGGGTATATATGTCAGTGTTACTCGTTCAATTTGTCTCACCCTCTTCTCCTCCCAAGTGTCCACAAGTTTTTTCTCTATGTCTGCTCTTCTATTCCTGCTCTGCAAATAAAGTCTATTAAGGTTGAAAAAGATGCCTGGGAATCAGAAATCCTGCATCTGCCCCAGCTTCCTCTGATGGAAACAAGGGAGTTGTTAGGTCTGGTAGGTATCTGCAGGGGCTTCAGAGGAGGGGCTAGTCAGTACCATTTGCCTGCACAACCCCTGAGGGGTCACTCCTTTCTCTGGACACACAGGTCTGTGCGGGTTCTCAGAGCTTTTTCTTTTTTCTTTGTGCAGTACTTCTGCATTTGAAGTGTTTATTTCACAACAGTGTCTTGTTTCTCAGGCTGCTGTGAACAGAAATAAAATAGTAGGGATGAAAATGCCTTTAGATCTTCAGAAGAAAGCCATCTTATAAACCTCAGTTATTATTCCTAATAAAATGATTCAGGACATCAATCTACTATTCGTCCACTTCATCAAATAAAATATAATCTCTATTAATTCCCTCATCAACTCCTACCCACACCACTTTCCTCCCACCTCCTCTGTAGAAAATAAATATCTGGTTTTATTTAATTAGGGGGTATAAAGTTTATGTTTGTCTCAGAGGTTTCCTTCCACTAAAACAACTTCATAGTTTTCCAGGTGGAAAGGAAGAACCTGGACAGGCTACTTCATTTTCCCTTTTTCCTTAAGATTCTAGCGGTTGTGTTCTTTCATTTCTGTAACTACATGCATGCTAAGTCACTTAGCTGTGTGTGACTCTTTGCAACCCTAGGGACTGTAGTCCACCAGGCTCACTGTCCATGAGATATTTCGGGCAAGAATATTGGGGTGGGTACCATTTCCTTCTGCAGGGTGTCTTCCTGGCCCAGGGACTGAACACGCATCTCCGATGTCTCCTGCATTGCAGGCAGATTCTTAACCACTGAGCCACCTTTCCAATATTGAGTTTTTCAATACAATTGGAAGGTTTTCCAAGGAAACCTGAACTAGATCTTTTACCTAATCATTGCTGTTTTGCAACTTTTAACTTTGTGTCATTTCTCATATTGGTTGGCCATGGGATAATTTCTAATATTTCAGTTTGTTTTATGGCAGATGAATCACTACAGCCTTGTAAACTGTGGCCCTGGGATCTGGGGCCTGGTGTGGAGGCTTAGAGACACCACCAGGGACTCGCTCCATTTTTAAGTCTCGGCCTCCGTGTTCATGCTGACCTTTCTTGGCTCCACGCCTAGGGGCTCTAGCAAAACTGAGTTCCCTTTTCCTTGCAGAGGAGTGGCTGACTGAGTGAAGCTTCTAACAGAGGGAGGAATCTTTTGAGTGTCAGAGTTTGCTGGAGGGGTACTTCGCTGAGAAGGCGGGGCGTGAGAGATGTGTTTTCTGGGCAGACCAGTTTCCTGAGTAAAATGGGGGTAATAGCAGCTTCCTTTTGAACTTTGCTGGTGACCTTGGCAAGCGTTAGGGGTGGGTGGAGTCTGAGGCCATGCTGCAATATGACTGCTTCGCCAGGAACTGGCTGCTGAGAGCCTCCCACTGTCTAGACTGCTCCTCCAGCACAGAGCAGGATCACACTCGACAGCTGGGCTCTGTGCACCACTCCAGGGGAAGTGAGCTGTAGGCCCTGGGTCAGGCTGACATACTCACAACATAACCCCAGTTTTATCAACAACCTCCAATAGAAGCACTTTCACTTCCGGAAGTTCTTTGACTCTTGATAAGCCACAAACCTCCCATTTCCCCTGCATACTTATGATATCTAAGAGGACCTTCGAAAAATTGGTTCTTTTGGAGCTGTAGACCTTCTTTTTTTCTTTTTTTCACAGTGTCTTTGTCGTGAGTGTTGTTTTCTCCTTTACTTATATCGACCTAATAACTTCTGCTATTAGGAGTATATCTCAGAAATTTAACACCCTGTGTTGGTTTGGTGGCCTAAGGACTCCTCATAACCTCATAGCCTGTTTTACTTAGTGCTTTTAGTTTGAAATGGGAATATGTCTCCACTTGTAACAGTGCAATAAGCTAGGAAAAATGAGCCCAAGTTAACTTCCTTAGTACAGATACACAGTTGTCATAGTCATTTAATGAAAAGGCTGTTATTTCTCTATCAAATTATCTTTGAAACCTGTTTAAAATCACTGTTCATACAGTATGACTGTATTTCTGTACTCTTTATTCCATTCAATCAATTTTTTAAAAATCTATATTTTCAACAAATGTATACTGTCTTGATTACTGTAAACCCACTATAACCTGGAAATCACATAGTATCAGCTCTCCAAATTTGCTTTTATTTTTAAATGTTGTTTTAGCTATTGTTCAGTTCAGTTCAGTTCAGTCGCTCAGTCATGTCCGACTCTTTGCGACCCCATGAATCACAGCACTCTAGGACTCCCTGTCCATCACCAACTCCCAGAGTTCACTTGGACTCACATCCATCGAGTCAGTGATGCCATCCAGCCATCTCATCCTCTGTCGTCCTCTTCTTCTCCTGCCCCCAATCTCTCCCAGCATCAAAGTCTTTTCCAGTGAGTCAACTCTTTGCATGAGGTGGTCAAAGTACTGGAGTTTCAGCTTTAGCATCATTCCTTTTCTGCATGACTTTTAGATTCAATTACCAAATCAAAAAAAGACCCGCTGTAATTTCAATTGAGATTACATTAGTTGTATAGGTTAATTTGTGGAATTGACATATTAATAGTACTGAGTCTTTCAACCCATGAATAATCCATATATCTTCATTTGTTTAGGTCTTTAATTTTTTCAACAATGTTTTGTAGTGAAAACTATGCTGAAAAGTGTACAGTTCCTTTACTTTTGTCAGATTAATTCCTAAGGATCTCATGTTTTTATGCTAATGTAAATGACATTATTTATTTTTCAATTTCCAATTGTTTGTTGTAAGTACTTAGAAATACAGTTCATTTCTATATACTGACTTTGTAGTCAAAAAATTGCTAAACTCACTTGCTTATTCTATTAGCTTTTCTGTAGATTCCATCAGATTTCTATATAGATGATCATGTCATAGGCAAATAATAAAAGAAAGAATTTTTTTTCCATTCCTAATATGAATGCCTTTAAGTTTTTTTTTTTCTTGCCTGATCTGGCTGGACCCTCCAGTACAATGTTAAATAGAAATCTGTTGTTTCTGATTTCAAGAGAAAAGCATTCTGTCTTTTACCACCAAGTATGATATAGTCTGTGGATTTTTGGTAGATCCCTTTCTAGTCTTTGTGTGATGAAATTGTTTCTATCTCCAATAGATGCTGGGTTTTATCAAATGCATTTTCTGTGTTTCCTGAGGCAATGATAAGATTTTTCTTTTTCAGTTTGTTAATGTTATGAATTACACTGATTAATTTCTGACTATTAAGCCAACTTTGCATTTTTGAGATAAACTCCACTTGCTTATGATGTCTTTTGCTTTTGATATATTGTCAGATAGATTAGCTAAAATATTATTTAGGATTATTGCACTTGTATCTATGCAAAGTAGAGATATATATTGTCATTTCTTTAATATCTTTTCTGTTTTTTGGATCAGGAAAAAGCTAGTCTCAAAATGAGCTGAGAAGTATTCCTTCTTTTCTAATTAAGAATTTTTGTAGAATTATAATTATTTCTTCCTTAAATGTTTTGTAAAACTCACCAGTGAAGCTGCACGGGAGTAGCAATTTTGTGTGTGTTTATTAGAAGGTTTTTACTTACAAATTAAATTTCTTTAATTTAGGGTTATTTGGGCTATCTGTTTCCTCTTGGGTGAACACTGGTAGTGTTTTTCAAAAACTGTTCATTAAAGTAGTTAAATTAGTTGACATAAAATTGTTCCTGATAGCCCCTTATTGTCCATTATTATTTTGATTCTGATGTGATGTCACTTTTCTTTACCTGATTTTGGTAATTCATGACTTCTCTTTTTTGTGATCAATCTTGCTTCATATCTATCAATATTATTGATCATCCTAACGAAGCCACATTTTATTTTATTGATTTTGTCTTTCTATTTTGTTTTACTAATTTCCACTCAGATATTTATTTATCCTTTCTTCTACTTAACTTTGGGTTTAACTTGCTCTTCTTTGTCTACTCTTAATGTAGGAGGTGAGATCCTAAATTTGAGACTTTTGTTTTTAAGTATGTGCTTAGTCACTCAGTCATGTCCGACTCTGCAACACCATGGACTGTGGCCTGATAGGCTCCTCTGTCAATGGAATTTTCCAGGCAAGAATATTGGAGCTGGTTGCCATTTCCTACTCAGGCAGTCTTTCCAGTCCAGGAATCAAACCACCTCTCTTACGTCTCCTGCATTGGCAGGCTGACTCTTTACCAGTAGGGCCAGTTGGAAAGCCCAGGTGTTTGTTTTAAAATAGTGATGTTTAATGTTACATATTTCTCCCTAAATGTTTTAGTGACCTCTCACAAACTTTGATTTTTTTTGTTTTAATTTTTATATAAAAATTATGGTCTGATTTGACTTCTTCAGTTTTTGACTTATTCAGAAATGTGATGTTTAGTTTCCATCTGTTTGGAGAATTTTCCAGAGATCTTTCTGTTGTTCATTGTAAATTTAGTTCCACTGTGAGTAGAGCACAAAATTTGTATGGCTTGGAACACTGTACGTTTCTTGAGACTAGTTTTATAGCCCTAAATTTGACCTACCTTCATAAATATTATGTGTACATTTGAAAATATTATGCTATTGTTATAGCATAATAATAGTATATTATGCTGTTGTTGGGATGGGAGAAGAATTCCATAAATATTAATTAGATTAAATTAGGTAACAGTTTTGTTCAAATACTCTATATTCTTGCTGAG